>JAOTQJ010173155.1:0-24794 GCA_025642045.1 Solanum sejunctum | reverse complement strand
GGCATGAGTTAGTAAGATCGACAACCTTTATATATTTGAAATCTCTCCTTGTCCCTCATAATCCGAGTCAATATTTAATATATGCCACCTCAGTTACTTCTACGTTCAAATAACCTATTCTTGAGTGTTAAAGCCTTTGAAATTCATAATGGTACTAGTCAACCTGAAAGTTGGATACTTGGAAGTTATAAATTAGAATTGGCCCAAGTCTGATATGTGTGCAACTCAATATGTGTTGGGACTGTTATTGAGATGTGCATAATAAAATTGCAAAAATATAACTTACTTATGATTATGATTCCTATATGTGATTATTGGGCATTATGAGAAAGGAAATTAAGGAATATGAAATGAGCATGTCCAAGTGAGTGTCAAGTCCAGCACCCAACTTGAAGCATTAAAGAATAAAAGTTGATTTGGAAAACTCTCTATTCTTATAAAAATTTGTTGACAAAATAATTTCTCTACTAAAAGTGTTATTGAGCTAGCGATGGTCTTTGAGTACACTTTTGAAAGCTAATTATTTCAAGAATAAGATTTTTATGAATGTTTGAGAACTTTTAAACATAAAGTACTTGGATATGCTTCTCACGACTCTACTCGTGTCGTACATAACAGTAATATCCTTCACCGGTTTCCGGGCCAGTTAATATCATGCTACTATATATCTATGTATATTTCCCGAAGTTGGTTGGCTACGACGGACTCAATTTTGCCCAGTGGTCGAGTTTCTCTTAGTCGGTGTGATGTTGTGACTGGTGCCTCATGTGATATATGATATGTGGGTGCAGCGACTTTCCTCGCCCATGTGATTAAGTTTATGTGATTATGTTTATGATGTGCGATGGAGATTTTAGGGTATCTAAACTTCTGGTGTGATGCTGTGGATGGCGTGACGTTTGGAGCCATCATTCCCGTCCGACATGCATGACTTTCATATTTTTTAAAAAGGATTTTTATTCGATACCTACCACAGGTTTGATTTATACACGGTTATCTATTTCCTTTGGCTTACGAGTTCTATCTATATGGTGTACTTCCTGCTTTACATACTTGGTACGTATTTCGTACTGACCCCCTTCTATTGGGGGCTGCGTTTCATGCCCGCAGGTACCGACGAGTAGGTATGAGACCCTCTTGTCTAGGATCTCCAGTTCAGCTGCAGTGCCCCTCTTTGTTTCAGGAGCCAGTTATTGGTAGCTTCTCATGTTCTGTAATTGTGTTATGTTTGTGCACGTACTATTCAGCATTTATGTCTAGAGGTCTGTGGATACTAGTGGGTAGTGGGTATGTGAGATATACGTGAGCACATGGTCTATATTATGTATGTGATACTTGATCAGCGAGACCACATTACTCTATGTATGACATGATTATTAGGCGGCAGGACCACAGCGGAGACCTTGTCGGACCGCATTGAAGTATATGTGTAAATGGATATATATATATATATATATATATATATTTGTACTTGAATTGTTGTTTGGGTTGCTGCTGAAGTTTTTGTGCAGGTGCGGTTACTTGACAAAACAGAGGAAACTCTACCGAAATTTTGGTAGAATTCTTAGACTTTAAGTTGTGGTTTTGCGATGTAATTTGGGTTTAAGTGCCTAACCGGCATGAATCATGGCCCCGGGGTTGGGCTGTGACAATTATGAAATTTACCGCACACTATGATAAATCTATGTGATATTGTGACTATTTTGCTATATTTTGAACTATAAATCTTGGATCTATTGTAAGATTTATGGAGGTATTTTGATGTATATTGCTTGAGGGTGTTGCAAAGTGTTGATTGATGATTTTATAAGATATTTTTGTGCATGATTTCACTCTTAAATTGCATGATTTTACAGAAGCACTACACACCCGCCAAGTGTTTCATAAAATATCTTGCTAGTATCTCTATAGTGTTTCATGTTGACCACAACCTTGTTGGGGGGTTGGTACCTTGACCATTTTAATGGAGGGTGTTAAGTCCATTAACCTTGTTGAAGTAGTACCTTGACCACGACCAAGGGGTTGTTAAGCCCTAGATTTCGAGTACTAGCTGCTTGGTCTATGATGATGGTATATTCTTATCTACATAATATGTTCTATATAAGCATGTTTTACTTCAAGTATCATTCATACATGTCATATTAATAGTATGCTATTTATTGCTTATGATTAAGCATTTTGATCATGTTGCCTATCTTTTGTTGCATTGCATCCTACATATTTAGTACATTTAAAAGTACTAATGCATACTCTATTCCTACATGATATCATCATGTAGGAACCAAAGCTCCATTTGGCCATCCTCCTCCTCCATGCGACTAGCGCGATTATCTCTCAAGCTAGTTGGTGAATCCTCCATTTCAGGGACGTTGGTCTGTGTTTCTTATGCCATGTATTGATACTTTCTTCTTTATTATTACTTTGACAATGAGGTGATCCCAGTTGCTTTGTCTTGGCCCCCTCTAAGTATCTATGTGTAGAGATGTTTGTTGGACAAGTTGTGTATTATGCTTGTGCTTTGACTCATCTATGATATTTAAGTATTACTCTCTCTCTTGTCTTTCCCTTAGTCGTAATTTGTCTTGTTTATATTTCATAAGTTATTTTTCTTGCTTCCACGACCAAAGATGTATGTATGATATGCTAAGAGGCTTGTTTGGGGTTCCTTCGGGTTTCCCATACGCCAGTCACGTCTAGGCTCTAGGTTTGGGTCGTGACAATAATGTATTGGTAACAAGACACGATGTTTCACAAAAGGCTTGCATGATGTTGTGTTACGGTCATAAGTAAAAAGCGAACTGTGTATAGCATCACAAATTTTTGTATCCTTCAAAGTTTAGCAACTCCTGCTAAGGATATCTTTGGCCCATTCCCAATAACGTGGAATGTAGTAAAACTCTTAGTCAAACGTGAAAGTATCATTACATCGAGTCTCACCATTTATGATTCGGCGTCCCAAATATGGTAGAGAACTGGCAGTATTTCTAAGATGGTGGTTAAGAGAGCGAATTTCCCTAGTCTTTGGAAGACGTCCATTACATTTGAGAGTCCAATTATCGAAATCAGGAAGGCCCATTAGAGCCGGCCAAGGAGCAACATATAGTCCACCTAATGGACTACCTATAAGTAATTTGATCTCCACCTTACTACTTTTATGGTCCGATATTACAAGGTATTGTGACTTAGAAGAAGAAGACTTTAAATCTCTGAAGTAAACTATGATTCGAACTGCAAAAAAGAAAGTATTTTATTAGCACTTAATCTAGTAACTCAATAATCATGGTTATGAATTCAGATTTTTTTAAAAAAAGGAAAAAATTACACATAGTTTGAGAAATATAAAGCCTTAGACAAATTATGTAAAGTCTTTACTTTAGACAGTGTAAAGTCATTAGCTTGGACTGTATGTCATCTTTGACTCATACAGTGTAAAGTCTTTTTCAAAATTATGTAAAGTCTTTGTCTTAGATGGTGTAAACTCTTTAGCTTGGACCATGGGGTGCCTTTGACTCGGACAATGTAAAGTCTTTGCCAAAATTAAGTAAAGTTTTTGCCTTACACGATGTAAAGTCATTAGCTTGGACTGTATGACATCTTTGACTCAGACAATGTAAAGTATTTGCCAAAATTATGTAGAGTCTTTGCCTTAGATGGTGTAAAGTCTTTAGCTTAGACTATGTGGCACCTTTGACTAAGACAGTGTAAAGTCTTTGCTAAAATCATATAAAGTCTTTGTCTTAGATGGTGTATAAGTCTTTAGCTTGGACTGTATGACATCTTTGACTCAGACAGTGTAAAGTTCTTGCCAAAATTATGTAAAGTCTTTGCCTTAGATGGTGTAAAATCTTTAGCTGGGACCATATGGCACCTTTGACTCGGACAATATAAAGTCTTTGCCAAAATTGTGTAAAGTTTTTTTTTTACCTTAAATGATGTAAAGTCTTTAACTTGGACTGTAAAGCACCTTTGACTCAGTCAGTATAAAATCTTTGCCAAAATCAAGTAAAGTTTTTACCTTAGACGGTGTAAAATCTTTAGCTTGGACTATATGACACCTTTTACTCAGATGGTGTAAAATATTTGTCAAAAGTGAAAAAAAAGTGGGTTGCTATAATTTAAAAACAACAAAAGAAAATTGGGGACAAAGTTGACAAGGAAATCTAATAACAATGGACTCTTTACCACAAATAAAAAAAATATCATTTTTCTTTGTAAGTATTTTATTTTATTCTTTTCACAAAAATAATAAAAATAGAATTATTTGGGAACTTGTGATTAAAAGAAAGGGATGAGAAGTTATTTCTTATATGAATTAAAAATATGTATATTCTTTTTTTAGTCATTTTTATATGAAATGCAAAACACCCATGTGATTTAAAAAAAGAATAATTTATCAATCAAAGAAGTTATTTCTTGATAAATTAAATATATGTATATTCTTTTTTTAGTCACTTTCATATAAAATACAAAACACCGATGCGATTTTAAAAAAAGGATGATTCATCAACTAAAGGAGTTATTTCTTGATGAATTAAATGTAGCTATATCTTTTTTTAGTCACTTTCATATGCAATACAAAACACCCATGTGATTAAAGGAAAAAAGAATGATTCATCAACCAAAGAAGCCATTTCTTGATGAATTATATATATTAGTCGCTTTCATATGAAATACAAAATACCTATGTAATCAAAAAAAGGGGACAACAAAATAATACACAAAAAATAAAAAATAAAAAATAAAGAAGGAGAAGAAATTACCACATTTTGTTGGTTGACAAGATGGAGATAATGTGACTCCCAAAACCCCAAATTGATTTGTGCTCAAGAATAATGAACTCATGTCTATTTATAAGAGAAGAAAAATACCACAATTGGTATTCCACATGAATTGGGTTTCGACTATGCAACTTCTAATAGGATTCAAGAAAGTGAAGTCAATTTAGTCGGTTGTATTATGAAGGTCATCTGGAAAATTGGGTGACTCCACAATTGTTTAGGAGACCTGAATTATTAATTCCAAAAAAAAAGGGGCATTAAAAGGGAGAAATAATGACCTACGAGAAAGTATGTTGCTTTGCTGATCACGTAAGGCCAAGAGTATTACAATTACTTTTGGTCCTTGGTTAGCTGATTTGCAATATACATATGTATACATATATATACACATACATATATGTATATACATATATACTTCAAGTCTAGTCTCAAAAAAAAAAAAAATATTGACAAGACTTGAAGTAGGGGATATTTGTAATCATATAAAATTTATTAAATATAAATTTTATAAAATGATTCAAAATGTATTAAATTTAAAATATATTAGTCCAAAATGAATGTCACGCCCCAGAGGGTACCCTAGACGTAACTGGTACTCGGAGGCTATCGCTAGCCCCAAACGAACCACCTAGTCTCATTGCATTCATTCAATCAACTCATATGCGGATAATATAAAGAGAATAATAGACTGTCAATGGGCAATCACAATCACTATCATATAAAGTATGAAAGAAGTATCTCAATAGAAAGGAAATGGGAGATAATCAATCTCGATATCAACAATCAACTATCTATGTCTATGAAGCATCTATAGCTATGGTCTAGAAGGTACCATTACAGGCCATGACTACCACAATCTAATGAAATAATAAAGAGTAAATGAAAAGATAAACATGTCCCTTGAAACCAAGGGAGGACTCACCAAATCTCTGTCTGGAAATCTGTGAACCTCATTGATTAGCCTGCTGAAGTCCTTTGTCTACAGAATCTGCATCATAAAATGATGCAGCGCCAAAGAGGCGTTAGTACATGGAATGTACTGTATGTAAAATGAGCTAAAGTAAATAATTCTCAATAACAAGAGCTCATCAATCACTCTTTCTCAACTCAGAGTAAAGGACAGAATTCTATCCCCTTGCTATCCATCAAGACATCATACAATCACATCAATGTTAGAGTGCTATCAACAAGGATACCTATATGGGAGTTTCTATAACCGACAACCACTGCCTATGAGCCTGATGATGATACAACGAAGAGATATCGCTACTATATCTATTCGATACCTTGCTGGGATATATGACGAGTCTGTCGGGGATTCCAAAAGAAGTCTATCAAGTCCTCTATCGGACAAAGAAAACATTCGCTTTTGCAATCCAATCCTCTCCTACACTGGCCATGCAGTTAATAAATATGAGTGGGGCTCACTCTTACCCATTTTGGTGCTAATACTCCTCTCAGGACTCAATGTGCTCATAAGTCTATCAAGGTCAGACTGGTTAAACAGTCAACCCCCCTCTTAGGCAGGGCCCTCCTCTCATCTATCATTCTAACAATTGAAGAAATAAATTCTTGCTTTCAAACTCTTATCTAAAACTCATTTAAACCTCGAGGATATCAATTTTTTCTATTTCAGCTGTCGCAGCACTCATCTCAAGACTTAGACTTCATCAATCATCATATTCAAACAATCAAAACTCTAGATATTTACCCTAAGTTCGTTCTTGCAGTGTTAAATAAGGGGAAATATGCAATTTAGGTAAATAGTCATACAATAATGCATATAATAAGTAGATACAAGTACGACAATCATCAATAGGAGATAATATATACAAATTAAGGATAATGTCAAGAAGTAGAGATAATGTTCAAGAAATAACGATGATGTTCAAGAAGTTAAGATAATGTTCAAGAAATAAATATAATGTTCAAGAAGTTATTAAAGAATCGCTACTCAAGACCCATCAACTAGTAATTTACAACTTAATCTACATATTGAGGCACATGGAAGAATAATTTCACATTTTAGGGTAGCCTTTACATACCTGAAAAGTTGATATTACCATCGAAGTTTGATGAATACTATCTTTCTTGGAGAAAATCCTCAATCTTTGTAGTTCTTTTAAAGTGAAACAACTTGAAAGGACATGGGTTGAAAGAATTCTCTTTGATTGTTGAATTTTTGACTTAGACTCTTTAGATTTCTTGATGGAGAACCATAATTCTTGAAGAAGAAGAGTCAAGAAATCCTTTTCTTGGGATTCTTGAATCCGTTTTCTTGAAATCCTAGGTTATGATTTAAAACCCTATTAGAGATTAATGAATCGATGAAGAATTTTGGGTTGGGTAGATTAAAATTTATAAAGAATGACTTACCTTGTGAAGAAATCTTGAATGCTAATCCTCACTTGATGACTTTCTTGATGATTCTTGAGCGTTTATGTTTAAGAGAGAAGGGAGAGAGTTTTGATTATGAAAACTGATGTTTTATGCGTTTTGGGACCTTAAATAGACCCCAAAGGTTTTATTATAAAAGTAACCTTACAACAAAAGGAAAAAAAACATCATTGCTTATCCAATGAGTGTCCGAGTTTGGTCCGCGACATGCTCCGGGCGCAGACCTTCAGATAGCTCTGCACCCCTTCACTAAAATGGTCATAACTTTCTACTCCGAAATCTAATTAAGGAGAAATTGGATGCATTAGAAATCTAACTCAAATATCTTTGATTTAATTTATTAGTGGTCATCTAACTCATTATACTTTAGAATATAGGGTCATTTGAAGTTAACCCTTTTATCGACTCATACGAAAAATTTAGTTGCTAGAAATTCTTTAAACTTGGCTTGATGTAAAGGATTTCTTATGACTCTAAGTCATACCTAATATACTTTAAGTACTTAGGAATTGATCCTAGCATGCATATACAACCTATGAGTCATTGGTTCACCTAACTTTTATAAAATCTTAGATTGAAATTCAAACGCTAAGAAAGTTTTTACCTTAACTTCGTATTAGAAGGTTCGTATGACCTTAGATCATCTCCAATTCTATTTCCCAGCTAAGAAATTGACATTAACACCTATACTCAATTAGGAATCATCAACTAAAATCCTACATCATATGAAGGATGGCTTGGTCTTAGCTTAAAAAAATTGGGGGTATTACAATGAATATTGTAGATTAACATAATTGTGTTTATTAATTAAGTTCAATAAAATATGGATTTAATTAGAAGCGCAAATTTAATTATTTGGGTACAAAAGACCAACTTTATTAGACCCAACATCCCTTCATCCAAGAGGCCCAAGTTGGCATCACATGTCAAATGATGTAGTATGCCAAGTCAAACAAAGAAATCAATAGGATCATGCCATTGTCAAGATGAGAAGCTCATCTCATTAAAGCCAACATGCCATGTCACTTAAATTTGATTGGCTGGGAGAAAATCTGATTTTGTAATGACTCCTCTATTCTACAACTATATATAGGGGTTCTCATAATTCAGAAATGATATCAAGAATTTTAACAAAAAGCTAGAGAAAACTCGTGGATCAAACACCGCACATTTCTCTACAAGGTTCAAGAATTCAAATATTCAAATTCAAAACAAACTTACAATCTCTTGAACTCACGAACAAAGTCAAGCTTCAAGCTCAGGAACAAGATCAAAATCAAGATTTAAGAACAAACTTCAAATTCAAGATAAAGCTCAAAAGTCCTTGAATTTACACTTGAAAAGGCGAATTAGAGGATCCGTAGAGATTGTAACACTCATATTATTGAAATCAAATATTATAATTGTTGTGATATTTTCATTCTTGATTATTATTTTCTCAACGTGAATTTATAGTATATGATTTCAGTATGTGAGTGTTACAATCTCTATCAATCCTCTGATTCGCCTTTTCAAGTATAAATTTAAGGGGCTCTTGAGCTTGATCTTGAATCTAAAACTTATTTCTTGAACTTTGATCTTAAATCTTGATTCGAATCTTGATCTTGAATCTTGATTTTGATCTTGTTCTTGAGCTTGAAGCTTGAATTTGTTCTTGAGTTCAAGAGCTTGTAAGCTTGTTCTTGGACTTGAATGTTTGAATTTTTAAACTTTGTAGAGAAATTTGTGGTGTTTGATCCATGAGCTTTCTCTAGCTTTTTATTAGAATTCTTGATATCAATTCTGAATTATGAGGACCCCTATATATAGTTGTAGAATAGAGGAGTCATGATGGAATCAGGCTTTCTCTAGGTCAATCAGATTTAAGTGACATGGCATATTGGGCTTTAATGAAATGGGCTTGTCATTTTGACACATGAGATGATCCTATTGGCTTCTTTGTTTGACTTGGCGTGCCACATCATTTGACACGTAGCATCAAGTGGGCCTCTTGGAAGGAGGGATATTGGGCCTAATAAAGTGGATCATTATTTGTAGTCCAAATAAATGAATTTGGGCTTTTAATTAAATCCATATCTATTGCACTTAATTAACCCAATTATATTAATCCAAAATATTCACTTGTACTAATATATTTTTTAAATTTAATATAATTTAAATTATATTATAAAATTTACAAAATAAAAATTTTATATGATTACAAATGATCCCTACTTGAAGTCTTGTCGAGATATTTTATCTTTTAAAGATTAGATTTGAAGTATTAACTTAATACTTAATTATAATATTATTTATGGGGAACGTGAACCAATACATGTTAAACCAACTCAAAACACTTTGATTCACATGATATTTTATTAGTGAAATTGACATCCTCAAGGTTTAATAGGATCCACTTTTGGAAGTATTTAATGCTGAAATCACTATACCTTTTCTTTAACTTTATAGTATTAGAACTCCTACAGCTAAAACAAATCTTCCCACCTTTTACTCGAACTGGTGGAGAACCGCTACTGACTATTTTCTATTAGGATAGCATAATCTATGTCTTAATTTGAGTTTGTTTTGGAGAAGGGAAGTCTACCCACGTAACTCTATAGAAGGATCTCTTCTTTAAGTTGATGAGCATGGATTCTTTTTTTCTCGGCTTACAAGACGTTTGAGATCTTGCAATCTTATGAATTGCTTGTCCGCTTGTGGAATATTTGTTTTCAGGTAATTTTTTTATTTTTTTTTTAATCACATGGATATTTTATATTTCATGTGAAAGTGACTAAAAGAGAATATCAATATATCTAATTCATCAGAAATGAATATCAATATATCTAATTCATCAGAAATAGTTTCTTTGGTTGATGAATCATCCCTTTTTTCTAATCACATGGGTATTTTGTATTTCATATGAAAGTGACTAAAAAAAATATACATATAACTAATTCATCAATAAATAGTTTCTTTGGTTGATGAATCGTCCCTTTTTTTAATCACATGAGTATTTGTAGTTCATATGAAAGTGACTAAAAAAAAAAGAATATGCATATATTTAATTCATCAAGAAATAGTTTCTTTGATTGATGAATCATTCTTTTTATTAATCACATGTTTCCAAATAATTTTTTTTATCTTTTTTGTGAAAAGAATAAAATAAAATACTTACAAAGAAAATTGATGATTTTTTTTCTTCTTTGAGTAAAGAGTCCATGGTTATTGTATTTCTTTGTCAACTTTATCCCCAATTTTCTTTTGTTGACTTTAAATTATAGCATCAACCTTTTCTTTCACTTTTGACAAAGATTTTACACCGTCTGAGTAAAAGGTGTCATATAATCCAAACTAAAGACTTTACACAGTATCAAACAAAGATTTATGTAATTTTGAAAAAGACTTTACATTGTCCAAGTCAAAGCTGCCATATAGTTCAAGCTGAAGACTTTACACCATCAAAGGCAAAAACTTTATATAATTTTCGCAAAGACTTTATACTGTTTGAGTCAAAGCCGCCATATAGTTCAATCTAAGGACTTTACATCGTCTAATGCTAAGACTTTACATAATTTTGGCTAAGACTTTACACTGTTTGAGTCAAAGGCACCATACAGTCCAAGCTAAAGACTTTACACCATCTAAGGCAAAAACTTTACACAATTTTGGCAAAGACTTTACATTATCTGAGTCAAAGGCACCACATGATCCCAGCTAAAGACTTTACACCATCTAAGGCAAATACTTTATATAATTTTGGCAAAGGCTTTACACTGTTTGAGTCAAAGGTGCCACATGGCCTCAGCTAAAGACTTTACACCGTCTAAGGCAAAGACTTTACATTCAAAGACTTTACACTGCCTGAGTCAAAGGTGTCATATAGTCCAAGTTAAAAATTTTACACCGTCTAAGGCAAAGACTTTATATAATTTTCGCAAAAACTTTACATTGTCTGAATCAATGGAGTCATACAGTCCAAGCTAAAGACTTTACACCATTTAAGACAAAGACTTTACATAATTTTTGCGAAGACGTTACATTATCTGAGTCAAAGGCACCATATTGTCCAAGCTAAAAACTTCACATTGTCTAATGCAAAGACTTTACATAATTTGTCTAAGGCTTTATATTTCTCTGACTATGTATAATTTTTTCCCATTTTTTTCAATCTGAGTTCATAACCATGATTATTGAGTTACTGGATTAAGTGCTAATAAGACACTTTTTTTTGCAGCTCGAATCATGGTTTACTTCAGAGATTTAAAGTCATATTCTTCCAAGTAGCAATACCTTGTACTATCGAACCATAAAGTTAGTAAGATGGAGACCAAATTACTTGTAGGTACTCTATTAGGTGGATTGTATACTGCTCCATGGCCGGCTCTGATGGACCTCCCTGATTTAGATAATTGAACTCTCGAACGTAACTGTCATCCTCCAAAGACTTGGGAACTTTGCTCTCCTAATCACCATGTTAGAAATACTACCAGTTCTCTAGCATTTTCGAGATACCGAATCATAAATGGTGAGACTTAATGGAATGATATACTTTCACGTTTGACGAAGAGCTTCACTACATTCCATGTTATTGAGAATGGGACAAAGATATCCTTAGCAGGAGTCACTAATTTTTGAAGGATACAAATATTAATGATGTTATATATGGTTCGCCTTTTACTTACGATCATTACGCTAACATCATGTGATCCTGTGAAGCATGGTGTCCTATTACCAATACATTGCTTACCTTAATTGGAGAAGTATCTATATCACTCTGGGACTTACATTCAATTAGTGGTCTACCTATAATAGAAAGTCTTTATAAGGAAGTCATGCCAAATACTGCGGAACTGACAGTTGCACTTGACTAAGGAAAAAGGTTTCTCCCACTATCCTATGAGAATTTATTTGACGTTTTTCATCAGTTATGAGTAGCCAATAATAGCGACCTGGATGTTCTGTGGAATAATGGGTAAAGTTTTGGTGCAAAAAGGACATAAAATACAAGCAACCCCTTCTAAGAAAAGAAAAAAGTCTGCTGGTCTTAAAGTGTCACATAATCCAACTAAAATAATTGATGAACATAGCAATTAGTCTTCTATTGAAGAATCCTTGTTTCATAAATTTAGGGTTAGGGACCAGAAGGCAGAGAAAACGTATTTGGCAGCATTTTTGTCTTATTGGCGATGTGCATTCGTGCTTCCTACAGAAAACTATGGCTTTATTTGACCAGACATCTTTGGGATTGCCTATAAAAGCATGCAGATGAAGAGTTAGCCTTGTCGTCTCGGTCTTGGTAAGTATCTACAGAGGTTTGAACAAAATTTCACAATATTCGCAGCTTGATACTATCCATACATGTTTTTCAATCCATTATGTGTACTGTTGGTTGGCCCATTACTTCAAGACTCGTTATCCATTACCAAATGGATCAAAAGATCCATTTATGGCCATTTATTCTGGCGAAGGTGCTGCGAGCTACTATGAAAAAGTGGAGGCATAAATGAATATACATAGGGAGGAACTTTCGTCTGGGATGGAACATTGCTAAATAGACCTCAGGCATACCTGTACCATGATGACAACACACAAAAAAAAGTATCAATCAAATTTCTTCCTGACCATTCGTTCAAGTTGTCTTACTCTAAGGGACGGAGGTGTCTTCGTTATTGAGCCTTATAGTCCTCATAAATTCAGTGGTCAATTTGGATTTTTTCAGGATGTCCCTGGTAGATTGGATCGTGACTTTCGAGAGGCTTCATTAGTTGAGGGATTAAGACTTGCATGTGTTTGTGTATTGACTAAATCCAAGGCAAAGGCAATATTTCCTCTTATGAGTCCAATATAACAAAAAAAATTTCTCTCAATTATCAGTCTTGGTAGGACAAGGTGTATGGTAACTTCCTAGAAAGTCACATATAATTTTTAATGAATGATGTTTCTCCTTCTATTGATGTTATTCAAAATGATGAAAGGTCTTAATACTGAGTAAATCTCCTATTCTAAAGTCTAAAGTTGTTATTTTAGATGAAGCCGAAAGACCCTCTCATCATTCTCCTCTTAAGCGACCATCTCAAGATGAGAGTGCTAGTACCAAAAGAGATGAGTGTTGGAAGAGGTTAATATGACCTCCAGACACGCAACAAGACACTAATTTGCATATGGTGGAGATTGCTAAGGATAACATTATTTCTTCAAGGACTTTGCCAGCCATCAAATAGGTAATGATTTTAACTTCACCATTATCCTGTGGTACCCTATTAGGTCGCTAATTTTAATCTTTCCTCTTTTTTGTTTTAGCATACAACATCAATGTGTTGGAAGTTTATGAACCACAACGTTGTAATGAATCTGTAAAGGGACCAAATTAAAGTAAATCATTTTTAGCACTTAAGTTGAAACAAGAGGCTACTTTTTCTTCTCATGGAAAAACAACAAGGCACCCAGAGTTCAATGCTTGAGAACAACCATTAATATCCATGTCCATTTTTTATGGAAGAAAGGTCATCTCGAAGCTTCGAATGAATTTTGTCAAGGAAGCGTGGGCTAAGATACATTCTAAACTCATTGTCCTTACTGTAAAACGTGCTTCTTCCATTGAGGATAAGGTCCAAGTAATTCTCGAGGACATAGATAAAATGGACGTGGACATTTCTTCTTTGAAGAACTTATTGGACTCCTTCTTTTCACTTGCTATCTCTTATCACTAAGCACGACTATCTTTGCTGATAAAATTATAGAGCTTGAAAAGTTTGAGCCTTATGTAAAGCCAAGGAAGATCTTTCTTTTGTTTTAAATGAAAAGAGTGAAAATCCAAGGAATTATCTGCTACTTTTCAATCCCTCGAGGAGACAAAGAAAAAGGTGATAGAGTTAAAGGCTTGTCAAGATAATGTCAAGAAAGAAGTTGAAGATGTTGAATCTAAAGTTTAATTAGTTGAACAAAAGTACAACAAATATGCTGATGCTTCCCTAGCAACCTCAACTGCCTCAAATGATGCAGAAGAGAAGAAGAAGATCTTAGAAGTCTCTCTTCAAGAATTAGCCAATTATAAGTTATGTTTAGATTAGCCTATAGAAACATGTTTTCTTTCAAACTTTATGCTTTCCCTTTTTATTTTTTGATTGCTTAGTTGATGTCCTCCTTCTTTTTACTATCAATAGCAAAGAAATCTTTTTTGATTTCTTTACATTGCATATTTTCTTCAATGCTTCTTTTATGCTTTAGCTTCAATGTTCATTTATTCACATTAATGCATTGAAAGGCTGAAATGGCGAGATTTTTGCCCCCTTAAGAAAAAGGCTCTCAAGACTATAACATGTAAAAAGAAAATTCTCGTCTAAAACTTATAAATTTGCACAAGTATTTCTTTAAAGCCAACTCAAATTCTACCTTGCTCCAGCCTCTTTGACTTGCAATGCACTTTTTAGGAAAATACCATGATGCTTCACTCCCTTTCCTTTTTTGCTTAGACTTATGAGAATGAACTTAGGATATAGCTCTATGTACTTACAAATCTCAATAAAAAGCATCAAAAAGGGAATATGTAGTTTTGACACTCATGCAAACTTGGGGACCTTGAGAACTTCAACATGCAAACTTGATTAAAGTTGAATGCCATTGAAGAATCTCCCATTCTATAGGGCTTTGATCCCATAAGGAGTCAAGTAGGGACATATAGTTTTCTAACAATCATGCAACTGAACTTAGAATATAATTTCAAGCGCCTACGTAGCTCAATGAAGTGGATCAAGTGACAATGTAGTTTTAGGGGGAGTGTTTTTCTTTTTTTAAGGTGTTGTACACAGTTTATACACTTGCAGTCTAGGAGTACAATACATTTTTATAATCAAATTTCAAGGAGCATAATTTTCCTCAAGAATAATACCTCGTAAGTAATTTTGCATTTATAGGATTGATCCTTATGGCATCAACGTCAACAAGATTGTAAGCACCATTTGAGTATACTTCTTATACTACATATGGTCTATCCCACTTTGAGGTGAATTTTCCCCAGACTTTTGTGAAGTGATAATGGTCCTCCTTACTATGAGAACTTAGTCTTTAACTTGAAAACACCTCGAGTGAAGCTTTTTGTTGAAATCACAAGACAAACAAGCTTGATAATATTCAAGATTATGTTGGGCTTCTAAGCTCTTTTCGTTAAGTACTTCTAACTCGGCAAGATGTAGTTAGGCATTTTCTTCCTCAGTCATCCCTTCTTGGATAGCAAGTCTCAAGGACAATATTTGATTCTCAAGTGGTAGGAATACTTCAACTTCAAAAGCAAGTGAATATGGGGTTGCTTAAGTCGGTGTGAGATATGTCATTCTATATGCCCACAAGGCTTTTTTCATTCTTTCATACCAGTCTTGTTTGGACTTAGAGACCACTTTCTTCAAAAGATTGTATAGAGTCTTCTTGAATGCTTTGGCCAGACCATTGGCGCCAGCATGATACATAGAAAATTTTTGCTGTATGAAGCTAAAAAGATTGCAAATCTTATTCATTAACTTGTTATCAAATAGCTTGTCGTTATCCATTATTATGTATCGCGGAATGCCAAATAGGTAAAAAATGTTTACTCGAGTGAAGTTTTAACATTCTCTTTCTTGACTTCCTTAAGAGCTACAACTTTGGCCCATTTTGAGAAGTAACTTGTCACAGCCAAGATGTACAAGTGCCCACCAGAAGATTTTGGCAGTGGTCTAATCCTTAAGCATCGAACGACCAAGATGCAATAGTCAGGTGTAAAACTTTAGGTGTTGATGTATGAAGTTGCATGGAATTGACAAGCGTTGCATCTTCGAGCATAATCCTAGCAATCTTTTACCATGGTTGAACAATAATACCCTATTTGTTTTATATTAAAGAGGGGATTTGGTCCAGACTAATGTGTCCACATACTTCTGAATGTGCCTCTTGCAATGCTTGAGTCACTTCTTCCTCCCCCAAACACTGCTAGAGCATTCCCTCAAATGATCTCCTATAAAATATGCCCTTGTAGTAGAGAAAACGAGGTGCCTGATGACGAATGTCAGACCTTCTTTTAGCATCTTCTGAAAGTATCCCATAACATAAATAATCGATGATAGCTTGTCACTAGTCCTCTTTATTGGATTCAAAAATTGTGACAACAAGTACAAACTTATTCTCCATATGTTTTTCTTCATCCAATGGTGGTACTACCCATTTTTGGCAGATAGTAACTTGCGTTTGATCAAGAAGAGTCAGAGTTGAGGTTAGAGCAGCAAAGACATAGACTATTTTATTTTCCTTTCTTGGCACATGTTAGATGTCACATCTCTAAGCTATCCTATCAACTTTTGGGCATAACAGTGATAAGAACGCAACTCAAGCTTCTTGACCTTATAGGTTCCCAAAAGTTATTTAATCACCAAAAATTTGCAACTACAATTGCTTCATGTCAAAGGCTATTTCAAGTCCAAGAATTAGTGCTTGAAATTCTGCAACAATGTTGGAGCAACGTTATTTTAATGTGAAGGAGAATTGTAAGACTTCTCCTTGTGAAGTGACAAACACTATACCTGCACTAGCTCCACCATGATGCACAACCCCATCAAAGTACATTTTCCAAGGAGGTTGAATTTCAATGTCCATTACATCTTCATGAGGAAGCTCATTAATTAGTTCCTAATCATCTGGTATAGGATGGTCCGCCTAAAAAGTCTGCTAATGTTTGTCCCTTCATAGCCTTTTGAGGGATGTACACAATCTCAAATTGTTGGAACTAAAGGTACCACCTCACTACTCAATAGTTAAGGACTGGTTTCACATAAAAATTTTCATAGGATTTTCTCTAGAAGCTAGATAGATAGTATGAGCATGAAAATAGTGATTCATCTTTTGAATAAAAAAGACCAATGCCAAACACAACTTTCCGATTGGTGAATAATTTAGCTTGTTTGCTGTCATCATTCTGCTTAAGTAATAAAGGGCATTTTCTTTGCCTTCATTATTTTCTTGAGCTAGTAAGGCTCCCACAGGCCTTTCTTGTGCCAAAATGTAAAATATCTATGGCTTTCTAGGTATAGGAGCTGCTAAGACTGGATGTTTCACCAGAGACATTTTGATACTTTCAAAGGCTTTGCTACATGCTTAGTCATAGTTGAAAAGGATACCTTTCTTCATAAGATGACTGAATGGTTGGCATCTTCCAACCAGATTCGAAATGAATATCCTCAAGTAGGCTAATTTTTCTTGGAAACTTTTCAACTCATGAATGTTTCAATGCTCGAGCATCTTCAAAATTACATCAACTTTGGCTTGATCAATCTCAATTCCTCGATGCCATACAATGAAGCCAAGAAACTTTCCAGAAGCAATCTCAAAGACACACTTTAATGGATTCATCAGCAGTTGATATCTCTGAAGCAACTCAAAAACCGTTCTCAAATCTTTCGAATGGTCGCTCTTTCTTTTTGACTTCGCACTAAGTCATCACAATAACACTCAATATTTTTATGGAGTAAATCATCAAATATATTTTGCATAGCCCTTTGATATGTGGCACCAACATTCTTCAAACTAAAGGGCATCACCTTCTAACAATAAATGCCTTTAGGTGTATGGAATGCCGTGAGTTCTTCATCCTTTGGTGACATGTGAATTTGGTTATAGCCAGAAGAACTATCCATCAATGACATTGTCTCATAACCAGTTGTAGCATCAATTATTAACTCTAGAATAGGTAGTACGAATTCATCTTTAGGGCATGTATTGTTGAGGTCTCTAAAGTCAACACAAACTTAAATTTGGCCCATTTTCATCCTCATGGGAACAATACTTGAAATTCACGTGAGGTCTTTAACTTCACGGATAAAGCCTAGCTCAATGAGTTTGTTAACTTCTTTCTCGATCAATGGAACCAAGTTAGGCCTAAAACATCTTTAAGCCTGCTTGACAGGACGAGTGCGTGCTTGACTGTCTATTGATGGACTATTATTTTGAGATTCAAACTAGGCATTTCTTTATTGCTCCAAGCAAATACATCCCTATATTCTTTGAGTATGTTCATATAATATATTTCTTCACCAGCTTGTAGGAAAGCACTCAAGTAAGTTGGCCTTGGGTCTTTATTAGTGCCAAGGTTAGCTTCTTTTAAGGGATAGATCGTGGTCTTCACTTCTTCTTCAAATTCTGGTGGAGCATCTCTATTATCCTCCTCTTCCCATGGATCATTATAATTGATAGATATATGATTGAACCAAGCAATACCTTCCAACTCTTCATCAATTTTCAGTTAATATAAGGCAACATTCTTAATCTGAGTTGTGACATGACATGAGAAGCCTACACTTTCTTCATCTTCGTCGTGCTCTTTGGTGTAAATCACAATGTGAGCCTTCTCCTTTAGTACCTCTTTACATAAAACTACAAGTTCCACTTGTCGCTTCATCCTAGAAGAAACTACTCTTTCAAAATCCTTTTAGATCATAGGTGAAGAAAGTGTTATTACTCTTAGGTAACTTCTTCGATGCTTATTCTTCTTCTTCTTTGATGGATCTAACCTCTCAAACACAAATGTTATGGCAGCAGGTTTTCCAAGTCAATCAAAAGATAGAAATCCATTTATTAGAATAAGCAGACTCATCTTCTATAGTGATATAGTTATTGCTTACCCTTTTTATGGAGATGTGCACCAGTGGTGGTTGGCTATAGCCTAAACCTTCATGTGCTTTCCTAGTTGTTCCCTTTGATGGGAGTTTCCCTAGTCTAGATGGCTTATTAGGGTTATAACTAGCCTTTGCAAGTAACTTATAAGAATTTAGATCAAAGCCTTTTGTACGTTTTGTAGGGAGTAGTGTATCTTGTGTCAGATTTTGAGCCAAAAAATTTGCTAACAACTTTGAAGACAGGCTTATCGCATCGATTTGTTTGATATGAAGATTCAACCTTCCTAATACATTCCCTCATACATCAGATGACTAAACCTCCTCTTTCTTTACCTTTTGGACATAACAGAGTGTAGATGCTGGCTTACTTTTTGAGGGTATGGTCTTCCCCTTATCAACTTTTGCTCTTTCAATGGCCACATTAGTTGCTTCACCTTTATGCTTAACAAACTTAGTTGATTTGACACCATCAAGCTTTACCCCTTTCATGACATAACTTTTCAAATAGAACCTTGCATCGGCAAAATATGACTCCACTTTAGTGAAAGGATTTTTATCGGTAACTATTTTTCTTTCAATTCTATGTTCGAGGTACTTTAGACATTGATAGTAAGAAGATGAGACAATTTTGTTCTCATGCACGCAAGGCCATCCCAACAATATATTATATAAGTTCTTTGGATCAATCACATGAATCCATGCACATGATCGCAAGCCATCCATATGAATTTCTAGCTTTATTGACCTTATAGACCTCTGCCCCCTTTATTGAATCCTTATATCAATAAATGGATTTGGCTAAGCTCTTTAGTTGTGATGCCAAACTCTTTCAACGTGTGGATGGGTAGAATGTTAAACCCAGACCCTTCGCTGTCAAAATTCTATTTATCCTCTTTTGTAGCACATGACCCACCATATACAAATAACAATTGTATATAGTTTCACCAAATAGAAGATCATCGCTTATGAATGTGATCTGTGTCACATACATGTACTTCTTGAAAAGGGGGTTCCGTAGGCTTTTCAGAAGATGATAAAGATATTTTTTATATGATTTTTCCCACCACTTCATCTTTGTTAATAAGAGACACCTTCGATGAATCTTTATTCATTGTTTCTCTCTTGTCAGCACTGAAACATGAAGCCTCAACATTGTCTTGAGTGGCCTCCACACAGAACCAACTTGGTAAGATTTCCCCTAAAGTAACAGGACATCGCGATTTCTGGTGGTGATGCATTTCCACCTGTGGCCCCTTTGGATGCCTGACCAACTTATGCTTCTTGATCTCTTCACTAGCCTTTGTATGATTGGTTATTCAAGTGATACTTCCCATGGACTTATCTTGTTGCATCTACGCCTAGTCACAAAAATCTAACCTTCATCATCTGTATCGATTTGGGATTTTTCTTGTTCTATTGGCCCTTCTTTTTCAGGTGCACATATTTGGACTGGGTCAAGCGGGCCGAACATGATAGAGATTTGATTAAAGCTTGCCTTTCCATTATCAAAGACAATCTTCTTTTCATTAACCAATTGGATAACCTTGTCCTTGAAGACAAAACACTTTTCAAGAGGGTGACTTACAAGTCTATGATACTTGCAATAATTTGGGTCATCAGTCTTCCCAGCTTCATCGGGTTATTTCATCAGTCTTCTAAGCTTCATCGGGTCATTTCATCTCTAGAAACTCAATGAGATTTAGCTCAACCAATTCCTCAAAAATTTTAGGAATATTGAAATCAAGAAAAGGGTATCCCTTTTCTTACATTGCTCTCAAGTTTATCTTTAAATTTGGACGCCCTTGAGAAGTCATCTTTACACATTGGTTCCTACTCTCTTTCATAGTAAACTTCATAGGTGACATATTGGCATTCATGGATTCTTGGTTATCATTCCTAGGAGCAAATTTGCTCCATTTCTTGGGTTCCTTTCCTTTGTGAGGATCGTGAATAAGTATGCCACTTTTACTGGAAGAAGACATGATCAACTTCATATCATGAGCACATGTCCTTAGATATTCAAAAGACTTAGGTTTGATCCCTTGTAGGATGTACAAAAGCCCCCAGTGCATCCCTTGAATACACATTTCTATAGCAGAAGCTTCAGTAAGTCTATCTTTGCAATTAAGGCTCGCGTTCCTCTATCTATTATGAAGTAGATGATAGGTTCATCTTTTCTTTGGCGAGTATTTGTGAGTTCTACCATGCTCACTGTGTGCTTGTGCTATAGAAGCGATTAAGAAACACATGCTCCAATTGCTCCCAACTGTAAATTAAATGAGGCTTAAAATTTGTGTACCAGTGAAAGGCATTTCCTCTCAAGGAGCGAATAAATTGTTTGATAAGATAGTCTCCATATGTTCTAGTATTATTACATGTATCCACAAAGTATGCAACATGCTGCTTTGGATTTCCTTTGAATTCGTACTACTGAAATTTAGGGGGTTGATTATCGACAAGAATTTTAAAGCTATCAATCCTTGCAATGTAAGACTTAGCATATATATGGGAAGACCTTATGGAGACCTCATACTTGTCTTTAATGGTCCATTCAATGAACTTCCTTAATTGATCAAGTGAGATCATTCCTTTGGCGGAAACTAGCAGCTCCTTGATAGTCAGTGCTTGCTTCATAGGATTTTCAGTCTATTGAATCTCAATACCCTTCGTAGGTACATGGTTAGATTCCCCATCTAGTAAGTTGTTCACCTTGTCCATCAACTTATTAATATGAGACTTTTGGTGTTGCACATGCCTAGTCAATCCTTCAATCATCTTTACTAGATTTGCAAGTTGTTCCTCTGTGGATGAAGCATTAGTTGTCATTGCTTGCATGACTTTTGGAGGCACTGAAAAGTAGCATGGATTATTGTGAAAGTTGATCTTCAGAGGGCTCACATTACATGATGCGTATGAAGAAGATTCATTGGATGAGCCTTGGCATTTCTTTGCGGTAGAGTTCTTGGAACCAGAGACTCAAATAGAGCTCAAATAGAGCCAAAGTTTTCTTGATCTTTTCAGCAACACTGCTTCCTTCTTCTGAAGCATTTGTAGAGGACCTTTCTCCCTTTGGGGTTGAATACACAAAATTAGGTATTCATACGGATGACACTCACAATGTTTATTATCCTAGCATAGTAGCTTTGCTTCTTGAAACAACTCCAACGCTTCCAAAAGTGACACCCAGGATTCCCTCTACTTCAACAGAGAACTTGGAATCAGCAGCCTTGGAGGACATTGATTAGGAAATCTTCTTGGAAGTCATTTCAATGTTCTTTGATTCTTGAAAGTTGAGATTAGAGGTAGAGATTGTCCCACTGAGCGTGTTAGAATTTTTAGATGATAAAATATCTGTTCAGAAAATAATAATCAAGAAAAAAAATATTGCAATAAATTTATAGTATATGATTTCAATATGTGAGGATTACAATCTCTATGAATCCTCTAATTCGCCTTTTCAAGAGTAAATTCAAGGAGCTCTTGAGATTGATCGTGAATCTGAAACCTATTTGTTAAACTTTGATCGTGAATCTTGATCTTGAATCTTGATTTTAATTTTGTTCTTTAGCTTGAAGCTTGAATTTGTTCTTGAGCTTGTTCTTGAACTTGAATGTTTGAATTTTTGAACTTTATAGAGAATCTTACGGCGTTTGATCCATGAGCTTTCTCTAGTTTTTTTGTTAGAATTCATAATATCAATTCTGAACTATGAGGACCCCTATATATAGCTATAGAATAGAGGAGTCATGATGGAATCAGACTTTCTCCTGGTCAATCAAATTTAAGTGACATGGCATATTGGGCTTTAATGAAATAGGCCTGTCACTTTGACACATGGCATGATGCTATTAACTTCTTTGTTTGACTTGGCATGCCATATCATTTGACACGGCATGCAGTATGATTTGACACATGGCATCAAGTAAGCCTCTTGGATAAAGGTATATTGGGCCCAATAAAGTGGATCAGTCCAAACAAATGAATTTGAGCTTTTAATTAAATCCATATCTTATTAGACTTAATTAACCAATTATACTAATTCATAATATTCACTTGGACTAATATATTTTTTGAATTTAATATAATTTAAATTATATTATAAAATTTATATTTAGTAAATTTTTTATTATTACAATAATAAACAACAGACAACGATAGATATTAAAAGCAAGAATTAGAATAATATTTTTCACCAAAAATTTTTTATTTTAAATTGTACAAAGTAATGTATTAAATTGCTTAAAAATGACTCAAAATGTACCTTATGTGATTTGTTAAAATCATGCTTATGGATATTGTAGGGGTATAATGTTGAGGAGGTTAAGAGTGTTGTTCTTATGATAAGTATGGGTAGAGCAATTGGGCTTATAAGATCCTAGAGAAATTTTTTGAAGAGTGTAGAAAAGACATGTATGGAGAGTGTCTAACCGAGTTGTTTAATGCCACTTTTTAAATGGAAAAAATGCGTGAAAAATGGAGGTTATGCACATTGATTTTCTTGTAAAAGAATTAAAGGTGACATTCAAAACTACAACACACCTACAACGATATCAAGTTATTAGAGCAGCCATATCAAAATCTGAAATTTATAAAATTCAAATTCCAAAATGTACTCTGCGACACTTGCACGACGTGCTAGTGTATATTTTTGAGAATTTTTCTATTTTTGGGTCCAAGGCTTTAGGTCTTGGGCCCAAAGGTCCCCATGTGTGAAAATACCTATACTTATCTTTATTTCACTCTCATATCATCCTTAACATTCCCCAATATCCTCTCAAATACTTAGACTCATATTTCACCGTAAATTCAAGTCCCAAAACTTAAGACCAACCTTAAGGATTTCATCAAGGTTCTCCTTCAAACTTGAAGTCTACATCTACAATCTTCACCAAGTTCATCTCTAAGCTAAGGTATGTGGGTTTATTTCATGGGTTCCTTTCATCCATGATACCCAAGACTCCTTTTACTCAAATTGCATCATTTAAAGTTGATTTACAAATGGGTCTTGCTTATTATGAAATTCACTGCACACTATGTTAAATCTATGTAAAGTTGTGACTATTTTGCTATGTTTTGAGCTATAAATCTTTGATCTATTGTAAGATTTGATGAGGCATTTGGATATACATTGATAGAGAGTCATTCAGTGTTTTGATTGATGATTTTACAATGAATTCTTTTGCATGATTTCATCTCAATGTTTCATGATTGTATACTACCATTATACATCCTCTAGGTGTTTAATAAAATGTTCGGATGTGGTTTCTTGAGGAGTTGAAGGTCCAAAGCATGAGATATGATACAAATGACTATATGATGATGAAATGACCTTATGTATATGATATATTCTATGTAAAGTATTGCATTAGCCCATGCTCAATCCAGGGGAACTAAGAACGCGGATAACCTAGATAGGGGTTTGTACTCATCAACCTAGGAAAGAGTTTGTACTTCTCCACGTAGTGATGAGGTGGCATCATCACTAATCTAGATGGCGGTGTGTACTCATCAACCTAGGAAAGGGTTGTACTTCTCCACCTTGGTGATGGCGAGGCATTATCAATAACCTAGATGAGGGTTCGTACTGATCCACCTAAGTGATGGGGCGGCATCATCACTAACCTACCAAAGGGTTATACATTTGGAAATCAAGCTTGGTCTCTTCTACACATATGATATCCTATATGAGCATGATCTACTTAAGCATGTTTTACTTATGCATTGATCATACATGTCATATTGTAATATTATGTCTATTTCCTATTGTTATGCATTTTGATTATGATGTATATCTCTTGTTTCACTGCATTTGACATACTTAGTACATTCAAATATACTAATGCATACTCTTGCCTACATGATGTCACTATGTAGGAACCAAAGCCCAAGTTGATCATCCCTCTCCTCCACGTGGCTAGTCGGTACTACTCAAGCTAGTTGGTGAGTCCTCCACTTTGGGGACCTTAGTCTATGTTTCTCTTATTATGTATTGAGACATTCT
>JAOTQJ010173117.1:0-24798 GCA_025642045.1 Solanum sejunctum | reverse complement strand
ATCTAACCAATCAAAAAGTGCACCACACATGACTCCACTAACAATTTTAAATCTTAAAAACTACAATTTAGAAGAAATTTACATTTGGTCCCAAACTTTATCAAATTGAAACAATTAAGGACTTACGGGTTCTAACACTTTAAGACTCTAAGTATATAAATCTCATCAACATCATTATCAACTCTCTTAACTCAGGACCACAACCACAAACAACAAGCACATTCATACTGTCAAGGCTCTAGTCTCATCTCCTAAGCTCATTCTTGCAATCTTTAACAAAATAAAATGTAACATTTGTACAATATCTCATAAAAAGTACTCAATTTAAAAAAACTAGTTTATGACATTCATCAACATTAAAAGGACTTGTAATTAATATAACTTTCAATAAAACCTTCAAGAAACATGTATGGGGACTCATGAACTTCTAATTTCTCTATGACCATCTATAGGGCACATGGGAGAACAATTTCAAGCATTAGTTTAACCTTACATTCCTGGAACATTGATATTACCATCAAAATTTGATGAATACTAGCTTTCTTGGAGAAACTCCTTGATCTTGGTGGTTCTTTTAAAGGAAAATAACCTGGAAGGACATTGTTTAAAGGAATTCTCTTTGATTCTTGAATTCTTGACTTGGAATCGTTAGAGTTCTTGATAAAGAACCCTAATTCTTGAAAAAGAAGAATCAAGGAATCCTTTCTTGGAATTCTTGAATTAGTCTTTTTCAAACCTTAGGTTATGATTTAAGATCATATTAGAGATTCATGAATAGATGAAGAAATTTTGGGTTGGGTAGCTTGAAATTTGTGAAGAAAGTAATCAAGTTAGGATTATCTTTCAAGATTTATCATGTTTCTGTCTTGCTCCAATAAGAGTTGCTACCATCTAAACATTGTTTATCAGGATCATTCCTGATTGAATTGACGTCTTCTACAACATTTGCCCAATATGTTACCGTCTTTTTATATTTGAGAAGCCCAGAAACTGTGGCAATATTTAGTGGTAACCCATGGCATCTTTCTACACTTTGCTTCCCAATAGTCTCAAACTCAGATGGTAATGCTTCATTTGCAAATGTGATACTTTCAAAAAGGTTCCAACTCTCATCCAAATCCATTAAACTCATCTGTAAAGAAAGATTTTCTATACCAGCAGAACAAACTACTTTAGTATTATGAGTCGTCAGCAATATTCGACTCCCACGATTTTACTTGGAAAACATAGTCTCAAGTCATCTCATGCTTCACTCTTCCACATGTCATCCCATAGAATTAAATATCTCTTACCTTTTAAACTCTTTTTTAGCATGTCTGCAAGCACAATCTCATCATCCATGTAAAATTTGTCACCCTTTTCAGAACGCAAAAGGCTCAATGAAATTTCTCTCACATTGTGTTGTTGAAAAATAGTAGCCCAGGCAGGGACGTCAAAATGAGATTGGACAGATGCATCATTTCAAACTTCTTTTACTAAAGTTTTTTTTACTAATGCTCCCCATCCCGACTATTGGGATGACTTTTAATTCACTAGATGAACCACCATATCGTGTTACTTCTATCAACATCCTTTTACTTTAATTATCACGTCCCATCATACTCAGAGTATATGTTCCTGAAGTTGAATCTTGAATAAAATATCCCTTTAGCACGTGTTTGCCTCTATCTTGAAACTTTGGTGACTCTTTTTGTACATTATCAAACTTCTCCGCCACATATTTTAATCTATAACAAAGGCTCTCAGGTATCATTTCTTTCTGCATTTCATCATTTTTGAAAAAGTGGATTTGTGTTAATCTTAGTTGAATTGTTTGTTCAACAACAATTGCAAGTTCTTTTATCTGGTCTTCCATATCTGTCATTTTCCCAGAATTGTTGTTTTTCTCAAAGTTCTTGAGAAATACTTCCACGAAGCTCACTTTTTCATGAAAAGAACAAATTTTTCTCTGTGGTCACCAATTAGAGATCTCCTTGGCGACTCTGATGCTAAGACTAATCCCATTGTTCTCATAAGAGAATGTAACGATCCCAAACCGTCCCCAAAAATGTGCCTTGGAATGGCCATAATTTTATTTTCATACATCTCAAAATTTATTTGTTATTTCAAAAATTCAACTTCATATTCTTGTTCAAAGGGTCCAAATTAGCGGGTGGAGGGTCTAACCCCGAGTTTAAAGCATTCCAATCACAATTTCAAATTTTCAAAGATAATCTGCGACAGCACTGCGATGCGCAACTGTCACAGACATGTGTTAATTTGGTCTCCATGATAGGTCCGTGACTTGTATATTTTTTTGCAGTGATTTCTATTTCGATCCAAGGCTTTTGGGGTCTTGGGCCAAAGTGTTCCCAACCTCATTTTTACCTATACTTAGACTTATTTCACCCTCATATCATCCTAAACATTTCCTAATACTCCCCAAACCCTCATCTCAAGTTAAGGTTCTTCTTCAAACTTCAAGTCTCCATCTCTAATCTTCACCAAGTCATCCCTAAGCCAAGGTATGTGGGTCTCTTTCATGGTTTCCCTTCACCCATGATACCCAAGCCTCTTTTTTACTCAAATTGAATGATTTAAAGTTGATTTACAAATGAGTCTTGATCATTATGTAATTCACTACGCACTATGTTAAAGCTATGTAAAGTTATGACTTTTTTGCTATGTTTGAACAATAAATCTTGGATCTATTGTAAGAGTTAATGAGGGGTTTTGATCGATATGTCTTAAGGGTGTTGCAAGGTATTGATTGATGGTTTTATAATGGATTTTATTGCATGATTACATCTCTATATTTCATGGTTTTGTACTAGCATTACACACCCTCTAAGTGTTTGATAAAATGTTCAGATGTGGTTTCTTGAGGAGTTGAAGGTCCAAAGCATGAGATATGATCTGAACAACTATATGATAATGAAATGAGCTATTGTATATGATATACTCTATATAAAGTATTACATTAGACTATACATGATCTAGGGGGACAAGAGCCCGGGTAATTATGTTGGAGGTTTATACTCATCAACCATGCGAGGGGTTTATACTTCGTCACCATATTGGTAAGGTATGATTACCATCAACCATATGAGGGGCTTATCCCACACAACCACCAAGGGTTTTATACCTTGAATAGCTAGTTGGGTATCTTCTACACATATGATATCATATACGAGCATAGTTACTTAAGCATATTTTACTTAAGCATGGATCATACATGTCATATTGTATATGATGCCTATTACTTAATATTATGCATTTTGATTATGATGCCTATCTGCTGTTGCATTACATCCTACATACTTAGTATATTCAGATGTACTAATACATACTCTATGCCTACATGATACACCATGTAGGAACTGGTGCCCAAGTTGATCCTCCTCCTCCACATGGCTAGTTCGGTGCTATTCATGCTAGTTGGTGATCCTCCACTTTGAGGACCTTGTCTATGCTTCTCTATTATGTATTAAGACATTCATCTTTACTGTTTCTTTTGACTATGAGGGAGAGCCTAGATACTTTGTCTTGGCCCCGCTCTTATCTATGTGTTAGAAGTGTTTGTTGCACATGTTAAGTACCTATGATATTAGTTTAACTCTTGTCTTTTGACCCTGATAGCCCCTTTTTTCCTATTCAATTATCTTTGAGACTTGATTTATTGCTTTAATGACTAAGTATGTGTAATGATGCTTTATAAGGTTTACTTAGGGTCCCTTTGTGTTTCCCTTGTGCCGTGTCATATCTACACCCTAGGCTTTGGTCGTGACAAACTTGGTATCAAAACAATAGGCTGATAGATCCTCAGAGTCCAACATACTACTTCGATAAGAGTCCTATTCATGGTTGTGAAGCACTCCATGACTATGAATAGGAGGCTATGAGGCATTTTAGGAAATGTTTTCCTTTTTCATGTTATAAGTCATACTATAGAGTTGTGGTAAGTTTTTCCCCCTTACTATTGTTCCTTGCTATGCTAGATCATGCCAAATACTAGAGTAAGATGGCCCCAAACTCCCGAGGAGTAACCTAGCAATGGTGAGCTTCGAGATACTCTTACTATGCTTGCCCAAGGGTGGCCAACCAAGTCCAATAAGGGGCCTAAGCCTCTCATGCTACTACCCCAGGAGCTAGGATAAGAGACTTCATGAGGATGAATCCTCCAATTTTTTCATGGGTCAAAGGTAGATGAAGATCCACGAGAGTTTATTGATGAGTCTACAAAATCTTGAATATCATGGGTATTGTATCAAATGAAAAGGCAAAGTTGGTGGCGTGCCAACTCAAAGGGGTAACCCAAATTTGGTATTAGCAATGGAAGATTGCGAAGGGGGTTGGTAATACGGTGCTTTGGGAGGAGTTCAAATTGGTCTTCCTTGATCGATTTTTTCCTCTTGAGCTTAGGAAAGCAAAATTGGTAGAGTTTATGAACTTGAAACAAGTTGCTATGAGTGTGAGAGAGTATGACCTCCAATTTAATCAACTTTCAAAGTATGCTCCCCATTTGGTGTCTGATCCTAGATCTAGGATGAAAAAGTTAATAATGGGGGTCTCTAACTTGTTAAGTAAAAAATGTTGGTCTGTCATGCTAATTAGTGATATAAACTTATCTCGGTTGATGACCTATGCTGAGCAGATAGAGGAGGAGAAATTGAGGAGGAGAAATTGAGAAAGAAAAGGGGGCATGAGGCCAAGAGGGACCAATTGAGGGTAAATTCCTAAAGGGTGCTAAATTTTGTCAAGGCCAATGGCCTCCTCATGCTACTAATAGGGGGTTTGCCAATGATTTACCTAGGCTTCAAGGCATTGGTAAGACAGCTCCTATTGGTATATTCCCTAAAATGTGGAAACAAACATCGAGAATCTTTCTTGATTAATCCCTTTGCCCCTCATGAGGCTCATGTTTGAAAGGTTCTAATACATGCTATGAATGTAGAGAGCTTGATCACAAGAAGGTAGATTGTCCAAGAAACTGTGGCAAGGTTCAAGTTGTTAATGCGGTCCCATTGGGGAGAAGTGGTCCTCAAGGTGGTGCCACAAGGCAGAATCGATTTTATGCTCTATATAAAAGGCAAGAGGTTAGTGAGGCCCCTAATGTTGTTACAGGTATGTAGAAGAACTTTGACTTTGAAGTGTATGCTTTGATTGATTGGGGTGGCACTCTTTCCTTTGTTACCCCTCTTGGGGCTAAAGAATTTCTTGTTGTATTTGAGTCGTTGCATGAGTCATATGAGGTTTCTACTCCTATTGGTGTCTCTATTGTTACTAGAAAGATTTATAGGAACCATCCTATTTGTATTTTGCATAAGTTGTTACCTTGTGATCTAGTTGAATTAGACATGGTAGATTTTGATGTCATTCTTAGGATAGATTAGTTGTATGCCTACTACGCTTCTATTGATTGTAGAACCCGTAGGGTCAAGTTTTAATTTTCTACTGATCCCATCCTTGAGTGGGAAAGTCAAGATGTAGTGTTCAAGGGTAGATTCATTTCATGCATTAAAGCCCATAGGTTAATTTCTAAGAGGTGTTTCTATCATCTTGTAAGGGTTAAAGATGTGGATTCTAAAGTAACTTCCAATGAGTCGGTCCCCATTATAAATGAGTTTCTTGATCTATTTCCAAATGACTTTTCCGATGTCCCTCCCTAAAGGGAGATTGATTATGACATAGATCTCCTTCCTAACACTCAACCTATCTCCATTCCCCCTTATAGTATGGCCCCGACGAAGTTGAAGGAGTTAAAGAACAATTGAAGATTTATTAGAAAAGGGATTTTTTCGGCTTAAGCAATCACCTTGGGGTGCTCCGGTGTTGTTTGTGAAAGAGAAGGATGGGTCACTTAGGATATGCATTGATTATCGACAACTCAATAGGGTCACTATAAAGAATAGATATACTTTTCCAAGGATTGATGACTTGTTTGTCCAACTGAAAGGGACTAGTTTCTTCTCTAAGATTGATCTTCAGTCTCGGTATTATCAAGTGAGGGTGAGGGAGTGTGATAAGCCCAAGATGGCCTTCCGGACTAAATATGGGCATTATGAGTTTGTTGTGATTTCATTTAGGTTGACTAATGCATCAACCATCTTCATGGACCTAATTAATAGGGTCTTCAAACCTTACCTTGATTGTGTTGTGGTCTTCATTGATGATATTCTGATTTACTCACATAGTGGGGAGGATCATATGGGTCATTTGAGGGTTGTGTTGCAAAGTTTATGGAAGGAGAGATTGTATGCTAAATATGACAAGTGTGAAATTTGGTTAAAGGAGGTGGCATTCTTGGATCAAGTGGTGTTGGTGAATAGTATAAAAAGTGGATTATAAGAAAACTGATATGATTAGGAATTGTTCTAGACCATCGACTCTGTCATATATTAGGAGCTTTTTGGGGCTTGCATGTTATTATAGAAGATTTGTGAATGGGTTTCTCCTCCATTGCTTCCCCTATGACCAAATTGACTCAAAAGAGGCTAAGTTTGTGTGGACCGGTGAATACGAGAGGAGCTTTCAAACATTGAAGGATAGACTTATGTCTGCTTCAATATTGTCACTATCGGATGGTCTTGAGGGTTTTGTTATGTATTGTGATGCATCTAGAGTTGGTTTGGCTTTTATGCTTATACGAATGCTAAGGTCATAGCTTAAGCTTCTAGACAACTCAAGGTGCATGAAAGGAACTACCCTATTCATGATCTAGAATTAGCCACTGTGGTGTTTGCATTAAAGATTTGGCGTTATTATTTGTATGGGGTGCATATTGATGTCTTCACCGATCATAAGAGCCTCCAATATGTCTTCACTCAAAAGAATCTCAACTTGAGACAAATAAGATGGCTAGAACATCTTAAGGACTATGACTTGAGTGCGCATTACCATCCTGGTAAGGCAAATCACTCTTGTCTTATGCATCTCTTGTACATTCGAGGACAAATATTCCCAAGGGAGAGATATTGTAACGACCCCAAAAACTTCCCAAAAACTTGCTTTAAAATTCTAAACTTTTTAATTTTCATATATCTCAAAATCTATTTGTTATTTTGAAAATTCAACTTTAGATTCTTGTTCAGGGGGGTCCAAATTAGGGGGAAAATGGTCTAACCCAGACTTTTGAGCACTCTAATATCAATTTAAAGTTTTCAAAATTTTAATTTCCATAGACGATCATCTACAGCACCACAACACACAGCTGTCGTAGACATGTGTTAAATTGGCCTCCGCGATAGGTCTGCATCGGGGACCTATGTATTTTACTGCCAGTGATTTCTGTCTCGGTCCAAGACTTTAGGATCTTGGGCTTAAGTGTTACTAATCATGTTTTTACCTATACTTAGCCTTATTTCACCCTTATATCATCCTAAGCATTTTCCAATACTCCCCAAAACACTTAGCCACATTGTCACTCTAAAATTCAAGTCCCAAACCGTCATACCGAGCTAAGGTTCTCCTTCAAGGTTTTTCTTCAGACTGCAAGTCTCCATCTCCAATCATCACCAAGTTCATCTATAAGCCAAGATATATGAGTTTCTTTCATGGGTTCCTTTTACCCATGATACCCAAGCCTCCTTTTTACTTAAATTGCATGATTTAAAGTTGATTTACAAATAGGTCTTAATCATTATGAAATTAACTGCATACTATGCTAAAGTTGTGACTGTTTTCCTATGTTTGAGCTATACATCTTGGATTTATTATAGTATTTGATAAGGGGTTTTGAGGTATATGTCTTGGGGGTGTTGTAAGTTGCTGACCGATGATTTTATAATGGATTTTCTTGCATGATTTCATCTCTATATTTCATGGTAACCCTCTATGTGTTTGATAAAATGTCCAGATGTGGTTTCTTGAGGATTTGAAGTTCCAAAGCATGAGATATGATATGAATAACTATATGATGATGAAATAAACTTATGTATATGACATACTCTATATAAAGTGTTGTATTAGACCATACTGGATCTGAGTGGACAAGAGCTCGGGTAACTATGTTGGGAGTTTATACTTTGTCACCGTGTTGGTAAGGTGTGGTTACCATCAACCATGTAAGGGGTTTATACCACACAACCACCAAGGGGTTTATACCTTGAATAGCTAGCTTGGTCTATTCTATACATATGATATCCTATATGAGCATGAGTTGCTTAAGCATGTTTTACTTAAGCATTGATCATACATGTTATATTGTATATTATGCATATTGCTTAATATTATGTATTTTGATTATGATGCCTATCTATTGTTGCATTGCATCCTACATACTTAGTACATTCAAACATACTAATGCATACTCTATGCCTACATGATGTCACCATGTAGGAACCGGTGCCTAAGTTGATCACCCTCCTCCACGTGGTTAGTTCGGTGCTATTCAAGCTATTTGGTGAGTCTTCCACTTTGGGTACCTAGTCTATGCTTCTCTATTACGTACTGAGACATTTATCTTTATTGTTTATTTGGACTATGAGGGTAAGCCCTGTTATTTTATCTTGGCCCCGCTCTTATCTATGTATTAGAGGTGTTTGTTGGACATTTTAAGTATGTAAAATATGAGTTTAACACTTGTCTTTTGACCATGATATTGTGTAAGCTTTTACCTTATCCCCATTTTCTCCATCCTATTATCTTTGATGCTTGATTTATTGCTTTCGACCAAAGATATATAATGATGCTTCATGAGGCTTACTTGGGGTCCCTTCAGGTTTCCCTTGCGCCGTCTCATGTCTAGGCCCTACGCTTGGGTGGTGACAGAGAAGCAACACTAGCGAAAGCCATGTTGGTTGTATTCCAATTATGATCTGAAAGCTGCAAGTTGCAATAGGTCAATGTTGCTGTAAATTTATAACATGATTAAAATGTTGCAAAAGCATTCATCTTTTTATGTAGTTCCTCTGTATCATTGATAAATATATATTTGATGATCCTTCATCCTTTCATATAATTTTTTATCAATTCTACTTAATAAAGAAATATAGAATTTGCTATCAAACCTATCAGACATAAACTGCAAACTGATACTTAGTATGTGCTCAATTACTCATCTTCAATTTTTAATCATATTAGTCATAATCTTAGCAGTGTTATCCCACAAATAGAGTCTAGAGAAAATGCGTAGTATATAGACCTTACTAGTTACTCCTACATGGTACAGAGGTTGTTTTCGAACTATTGTTTAATCTTAAACCCAGAAAAGAAGAAAGTTTAGAAAAAAAATCATATTTCTATCCTGCTCCAACAAGAGTTGCTACCATCAAATTTTATTTTCTCTTTAGAAACTAAATCTTCCCATGGCTCTTTTTTCTCCATCTTTGTTGTCCTCTGCTTTGGATTTCAGAGACATTGATGCTTCATCACTTGCTAATGGGAGAGCATGTTGTGGCCAACAACTATTTGTTGTGTTACTAAATGAGTTTACAACTGATATATGAAGTTATTTATTAGTTGGGTTTACTGTAGACACTCATGAGAGATTCCCTTGATTTATTCATTCTTGTGAATATTTCTCTTAAAAAATAAACTATTCTTTTGTACTATACTTCCCCTATTTAACTCTATGACACATAATGAAAAAAGAAAAGAAGGCAAGTTTGTTGTGTTCTTATATTTTTATTTGCATGTCTTAAAGCTATTTGAGTGTTGGGTGTCTAACTATTTGGTAAGTAGTGTGTTAATGTAAGTGTGTGTCCTTGTAACATCTGGTAAAATTACCAAAATGCCCTCATACGATAGAAATGAGTCATTTTAGGCATAAAAAGGGTCTTAAACCCTATTCTAAGCCCCTTTTAAGTCCTTGAAAAGGACTAGTGCTAGAGAGAAGAGAAGAGGAGCAAGAAATTAAAGACTTCAAAGAGACTACCTTGAGGTTGATTGTCCAAAGGTTCAATCCAGGTGTGTAAGGATACTTAAAGCATTGGATTATGTTCATCCACGTGCCTCTTCGTCTATTTGAGCTAAGATCATAAGTGTAAACCACATGTTTTAAATCCTATGGTTTTTTAGTTACAAATTCTTATACATGTTGGAGTTTCATAAAAATACTTTAGTCAATTTATGAGTTGCATCGTCATTACCATGAAATATGAATGTTATTCGAATACTTGATACCCTATCCCAAAATTTAGTATTTTCTTTGCTTACTGATTAAATTGAAAAATTAAGAATCTAACCTTCTAAACCAAATAAAGTAAACTTGAGAAGTATGTTTTCTTATTTCATATATATATATATATATATATATATATATATATATATATATGCACCGATTATCTATTATGTCCTATGTGTTGAGCCTGGATGATATGATATACTTGACTGTAACCAATGAGGGTCTTGCATGATATGAGTTAGAGTCTTGAGTTGCATTGCATGGACGACGGTCCTAAGTTATTGAGTTGTTGAATAATTGAATTGAGTTGTTGAGAACTGAGTTAGCTTGTCTGAGATGAGTTTGAACTAATTTCTGTGAACATATTTTAGTCTTGCAAGTAGCATTGAGCACTGAGTTGGGTAATTGAGAAGCTCCTCAGAACTATGTGTGTCTGCATAGGATAGTTGTGCATTTAACTCTGGTGACTCACATCCCAATAGATGGATATTCTCCTTGGATCCGAGAGAGAGGTAGAGGTTGACGTCCTTTACCGTGGCAAGATTAGGATGGGTGTGGCAATGACATATTTTCCTTGTATATCACCAAAAGCTCATGGTAGTAGAGAGTTATACCGGTTAGAGAAACTTCGAAGCAGCACTTGACTTTAGCATATCATGATTTTCAAACTGACTTGCATTAAACACTGATTCTATTTCTAAAGCGTGATTTCAAACTTCAAACTTGCATAATTTACTTGAGTTGAGTTAGAAGATAAGGAGTTGAGTCGTTTGAGTGAGTTTGAGCCTATTTATTTCCTTGAGATATTTTATATACTGTATATTCCACGTACTAGGTATTAGAGGACTTTAGCAGATGCACCATTGGAGTTCAGGTCCATGATTCCAGAGATGGTGAGCCCTCCTTACCTTACCTTTTCTTTTAGTACGTACTATATTTTCTTTGAGTTGGATAGCCATGGACTGTCATGTTACTATCTAGATGTTAGAGGTTGAGGCTTCATAGACATTGCTGTAGAGGATTTGGAGTATTATCGCTTTTCTTACTTTGTGTTTATTGAGAATTTTCTTTTTATATATAAAGATGGGGTTATATCATTACTTTACAGTCTTTTCATTGAGCATTATTCTTCTGGTGTTGAGTATGAGCAAATAATAAGGCCAAATGGTATGCTCGAGGACTAGCAATAGTCTCTAAATGCCAGCCACGCCAAAGGTACCCTCCCGGGACTTGACAAACTTGGTATCAGTGCACAGAGTTCAAGTGTCCTAGGGAATCTATGAAGTCATGTCTGGTAGAGTCCTTATTATTGGTGTAAATTATACCATATCCATAATAGGAAGGCTAGAGGGCATTAGGAAAAGTTTCCCTTATTTCAGATTCTAAATCGTGTGATAGAGCTATTTCTTGAAAAATCTACGATGATTCATATATTGCTATAAACCTTTTGACTATGCCTCGTCCACGAGGCGATAGCAATAGTAATGTTCAAACCCTTATATATGAGATCTTCTGTGATAAAGTAATAAGAATGATATGGAGACTGCACCAGGCTTGAGACAAGTCGACTAGTGTGCGAAGTTGATTTACTAGAAAGACTACACTACTCATATGAATCATGTATTTGAGTTAGCTCTAGATGTACCCAAACCCTCTTTTCTAAGACTTGCTTTCGATGTGACCCATGAGAGAGAAACTTATGTCTCTAAAGAGTTTAATGTTACCACTTATGAGTGAGATGTGAGGTCTTATAAAACATCAAATCATCCCAGAGTTAGAAGGATGATGATGAAAAGAAAGGGACGAGATAATAAGAGTAATGGCTGATTGAGGCATGTAGTTAGAGTTACGTATTTATTAAGTAAGTAGTGAGGTAATCAGTCGATTGCCATAAGTTTGATAAAACAGTCATAAGTACCCCATGATTTTCCTGATGGGGTATAGAGGAATAGTTATTGTAGAATACGATAGAGCATGCTCAAAGTAGAAGGAGATGTGTTGTAGCATTCATGCTATTGAGGGTGAAGTGTAAATGTTGAATAGGGGAAAAGAGTGCTTTTAATGTGATCAACCTAAATTAGGCTCATGACTTTTAAGTGAGAGTTCATAAGACTCATTGAATTATGAGCTTAGTCAGATAAGAAGACATGATTGAATAGGTGAGTGGTACCGAGTTATGAGGAAGGGAGGTGTTGACACTAAATACACGCTATAAGATTTTAGTGGGATTATTTCCCCTTACCCTAGTAGTTATAAGTTAGCATTAGATAGGTGTATGATAGATGCACATATTAGTACCAGATCCTAAGCTTGAATTTTAAGGAGTGGTGTTAAAGAGGAGATAGTATCGTCAGAGTGGTAGTCTTAGTTGTAGATTGCTTTAAGAGGCTTGCCATAGTGTGTGTTCGAGAAGAAGGTGATGATTTGTGAGGAAATGATGCTATGGGAGGGGTATAAGTGCACCTTAGGTAAGAAAGTGAGACAAGGATAGCTCAAATAACAAGAAGAGGCTTGAGATATGTATCAGTAATTGTGTAAAGATATGTGAAGCTCTAAGTTATGATAGCTATAGGAATCTAGATAGTATTTTGGAGCGGGGGCCAAGACACTTTCTGTGATCACCCTCATAATTTCAAATGTATAACATAAAGCAGTCTTAGAGATAGCAAGAGAAGGTAGATAGTGTCCTCGAACTTGAGAACTCACTAAGCTTATTTTTGAAGTATCACACTAGCCACGTGGAGGATGATCAAGAAGAGCTCCAATACCTATATGATAATATCATGTAGGTATAAAGTAAGCATTAGTACATTTGAATGTACTAAGTATGTAGGATGCAATGTGACAAGAGATAGACAACATAGTCAAAATGCATAACGAAAAGCAATAGAGAGCATAATAATAACATGGCATGTTATTTGAGTTGTCAATATGGAGTAAGCTAATATAAATAATCTTTGTTGTCATGAGGAGCTAAGCTGATTTGGGGCTTATGGGTAGATGATGATGAGTTATCCATGATAGTCTAAGTCTTATATAAATGAGTTTATAGGGGCACAGGAGTGGGGAGTGTAGGCAAAAAGTGGAGGTTAGATTGTGAGAGTTGTGGGAAGTGGTTATGTAGCCATATGAATAATAAATCTAGAGAGATTTCCATAGAGACGGGAAAGAGTTAAGAGTGATATCGTTGAAAGGAGTCTGAGTGTCTAGTTATATGTATGTGACTATAGCATAATAGAAGAGTTTAAGATATTCTTGTGGATAGTGATTCCTGGACCGTATAAAGATGTATGCTTATAGCCTAGTAGAGGAAATTGATTAACAATATAGAGAGAGGACCTTAAGAGCTAAGGGAGAGATGACGAGGTGGTAAACTAGAGTAGATCTTAAGTCTTTGGTAGTAATGGCTTGATCAAGATAAGATATCAATTCTTTTCCATCTCATATGGTCTTTTCCGTTCATTTAAGATGATACTCTATTCCCTTCTGGTGTATGACGCGACTGTCATACCTATGGCCTAGTCTCATGCACATCATATAGATTCCCGTTCATATTGAGTTTTAAGGATGAGAAGCGATGAATTCATTTATTAATCTTAACCTTACCCCATGGATCCAAGAGTTTTCAATCCTATGTTGAGTGAGATATGACCTGAGTTTTACACAATGTATAGTTTTATGAACTCAGAGTGAGTCTCAATAGACAAAAGAGATTTTACTTCATTATGAATGTCCTCAGATAAGATTTTTCTATTGATCATGCTAATGATCTTTATTCTAAGAACTTTTAGTGATACTGCTTTTTAGTCTTGATAGAAGTGTTAAGGATAGTAGAGGGGTGATGGTTGGCGAAGGAGAGTGAGAGTTCTTGATCCTGATGTTATCTTACACATGCACTGACCTTCGGCTGTTATGTCATTATTGATGGTAGTAGATGAGTTGTGGGTGATAGGAGAGAATGAGTGCTCCTAAATTGTGATAATGGAGTTGAGGTCCTATGTTTGAGTTGATGTTCCTGTTGAGCCTTTGCGTACTTGAGTATGCAAGTCCTTGATAGTATTTGTGCCTAATAATGAGGTTGGAGATAAAGATTAAACTCTTGATATTGCGTTCAAAGTCTATTATTGTGAATGAGTATTTGAGTTCTTGATGGTATTCATGCTTATTTTGCATGGAGATGTATTAGTTTGAGGTTTCACCAAAGGGGGAGATGATGAGTTCCTCTAGGTCCAATTATGATGCTGATTGTAGTATACTGAGAGTGAGGGTAGATGAGGGGGAATGAATGTATTCTTATCGTGATACTGGTGTTAAACTTATGTCATATAGGGATAGAGATAGGAAGGAGGAGAGAGATGAGACCTTATGATATGTAACAAATAGGTAAGATTATGTTGGTGTGACTTTTAGTGAGAGCTCATTGAATGGTGAAGGTAGAAGTGACAAATAGGATTGAAAATTCTAAGACATGGTTGAAGTGGTTTGAGTGATAGACTTGAATGGCGGATGTCACTATATGAGTGATTGGGGAAGGCTATCAATGACTTTTGAGTGAGTGTTTCAGGTAAATGCATTAGGGTAGTAAGAAGAAGTAGCATTCTCTAAGTGAAAATCCCTGAAGAGGTATAGAGTTTGAGTTGAGGAGTACTTTTATAGGAATGTGATAATTTTAGAAATAGCACCTTGAGGCTCAGAAGTAGGCTTGAATGGAAGATGAAGAGGTGGTTAGGTGGAGATTTGAATAAGAGTGATGAGCTTGAATTGAGGGAGTAGAGTGCCATGAACAGGAGTACAATTGAGATAGGGAGTTGAGCTCAAGAGTGTCCATAGAGTCTTGCATATCACGATGGTCCTATCCTCGATTAGAGTTGATGACTTCCTTCTTTAGTCTGAATAATTGATTGACAGGTGTTCGAATAAATTGAATTGCTTTAGTTCTGATATTCCATTCGTGTCTACCAGTGAGGATGTCTAAGGTATAAAATGAGAACCTTATGGGATAGATTGTAGGATTGTGACTAACTTACGAGGTACCATAAGGTGACTTTGAGTTATGCTTGACTTTGGTAAGAGTATGCAGCAAAACTTAAGCCTTAACGAGAGTTATGAGTTACAGATGATGATGCCCTCTAATGAGTTGAGTTTTCTACTCTTGAGTCAATGTTCACCCATGAGTTGGAGTATATGAGTAATTGAGTTCTTAATGTGTATATTCCTACGTATGAATAAAGATTGTTAAGATCGATGAGGAGTCGAAAGTTTGATTGAGTGAGTGAGTATTGAGAAGAGCTTTCGATTGTTATTTGTGCCTTGATGTCCATCTCCACTCATTATTCGAAGGAAAATGATTCCAAGGGGGAGATAATGTAATGCCTAATAAAAGTACCAAAATACCTCTAAAGAAGAGATGTGTGCATAACGCGTCTTCCTTTCGGCCATATACATTTCCTTTTAGCTTGTTATTTCTGTTTACTTTCTTAAAGGCATTTTAAATGTAAAAATATCTTATAATATGTATAGAAAGCGCATAGATACATATTGGTTCATCTGGGCCTTATTGGCAACGGGTGCCAATCAGCCCTAATGGGGCTTTGCACATGACAGGTAGTGCCTGGAATTGTAATTTTCATATATCTAAAAATTCGTGCGTGATATCAAAAATTTGACTTTAGATTCTCCTTCAGGGGGTCAAATTGATTGTGGAATGAGTCTAACCCCAATTTAAGAGAAACCATATAAAAATTTAGAAATCACAAAATATGATTTCCAGAAGGTTTTTGTGCCCCTGGCGCACCTCGCCAAGGGCCCCTCCTCATGTATTTGTTTGTCCAGTTTTGACTTTGGTCCAAGACTTTTAATTCTTGGACCTAAGTGTTTCCAAGCGTGAAAATACCTATACTTATCCATTTCTCACCCTCATATCATTCTAAACATTCTCCAATACTCATTCAAGCACTTAGCCAAATATTCTACTCCTAAATTCAAGTCAAAACTCATCTGCATTGCAAGGTTTTCATTCAAGCTTCAAGTCTCCGTCTCCAATCTTCATCAAGTTCATCTCCAAAGCTAAGGGATGTGGTTATATTTCATGGGTTCCTTTCACCCATGATGCTTAAGCTTACTTTTCTTACAAATTGCATGATTTAAAGTTGATTTACTCATGGGTCTTATGTATTGTAAAAATCACTGCACACCATGTTCACATTTATGAAATTGTGACTGTTTTACTATGTTTTGGTCTAAGAACCTGAGAGCTAATATTAGACTTGATGAATGGTTTTGATGTATATTTCTTGAGGGTGTTATAAAGAATTTATTGATAGTTTTATATTGGATTTTCTAACATGATAACACTCTTAAATTGCATGGTTTTACACTAGCACTACACTCCTTTTAAGTTTAATAAAATGTCTGGTTATGTTTTGTTGACGAATTGAAGGTCCAATTCATGTCGTATGAGTCGAATAATTATGATAAAATGATGATGGAATTATGGTGAAAGAATGATAAAAGGGAATGTATGTATACGATGGTGAAAGGAGTGTATATATGATATTATCTCTATAGTGTTGGGGATCACCAAGCCTAGCTCGAGGGATTGTGGGCTCGGGTAACCTTGTTGAGGGGTTGGTACCTTGATCGCCTAGCTCGGGGGGTTGTATGCTCAAGTAACCTTCTTGGCTGTTTGTACCCATCAACCTTGTTGGGGGTTTGTACTCCATCAACCTTGTTGGAGGGCTTGTACTCCATCAACCTTGTTGGAGGGCTTGTACTCCATCAACCTTGTTGGGGGGGTTGTACTCCATCAATGTCATGAAGGGGTTTATACCTTATGCCCCTATTCACTACCTCTCTCTTCACACTGGGAAGGACTAGCAACTGAAGCCTAAGGCTGCCTAGCTTTCGCAGTAGCTCTGGTCTATGGTCAAGAAGCCTCTTGGTCTGGCTGGGCATCAAGTATCTCTAATAACCCATTAAGCTGAGGGGTCTTCTCAATATCAGAAGGCTCAACATCCGAAGGCTTATCCCTGTGCTTTCTCCTCAAAGCCTCAATCTCAGAACGTCTACCTTTTGGGTCCAAAACACTCAAAACATAGACATAAATATACCATGGTTAGTCCCAAGAATCAAGAAATGTATACCAAAATTATTTAAGTGTAGTTGTAGAAGGTTTCTACGAAAGCCCCTTTACGAGTCGTAGTGAATATTATGAGTCATAAAGTACTCTCATAGAAAAGTAATTCAAACCAATTTATGTTACTGGAAATGTCTATGAGATTGGGTACGACTCATAAAGTGGCTTATGAGTCGGAGACCAGGGTCGTAGAGAACTCCAATGAGTAAATGAAATCAAATAGGTATCTAGGAGACCTATCTACGAGTCGCAAAGTGAGCTACGACTCGTAGAAGGTCTCATCTAATGGATACTCAAAAACACCAAGTTTTTGGAATTTCCCATGAGGGGTAATTACAACTTATACATTGCTCTACGAGTCGTAAGAGCCTCTCTTGAACCTGAAATCTCAGTCACCAGAGTTTCTAAGTCTATCACACGTACCCCAAAACACATTATCAACAACGAATTCTATTAGCATCAAAGCAAGAACAAACACCCACAAGTTTAGCACAACATAAACATTACCCCTAACATGTTTTAAACTTACCCACCCCATTGAAAATTGTTAAACATGCATTATCCTATGGCTCTGATCATTCCTATTGGACTTACACAAAATCATGTACCTATGCCATCACCCAACCAATTCTACAAACACAAATCATTCAATATCATTCAAACAAACATGGTGGATGGTTCAATAGGCACAACAATGAACAATCACAAGGCCAAATACCCGATTTTGGATTCAATTAATCAATTCAACTAAGGGCAACTCAATTTCATATAACACCAATATTGAAATTCAATAAGGATTTCATGTTTAAACACCTTTCCCTACATAAATATTCAAATCAATCAAGTAATCAAAGCAAATTAAGGTTTAAAATTAAACTGAGACCTTACCAAGTGTAGAAATTAACTTGAAGAAAAGAGAGAGAGTGAATGATCACAAAATCCTAGATGCTGGAAATCTCATCAAAAATTAAGACACGGTGGCCAAAAATTGATCAAAAAATAAAAGGGAAGGGGAAGTTAGGTAAAATTTAGTCAATTTAGGTCAAATAGGGGTCAAAATAATTTGACCCCTCCTTTTATAATTTTACCGGGTCATCTGAAAAATTAACTGGGCCTGGGTCTATGAAATCCCAATTACGAGTCGTAGATGGATCTATGGCTCATAGGTCATGGTTTTGTAGATCCTTTCATACCTAGCAAAATTACAGAATCTTACTTGGGTCCACGAACTCCATTCACGACTCGTAGTTTGATCTACGAATCATAAAGTTGGCTTATAGATTGGAGTGCATATTTTTCCTGATCACTAAAAATATCTAGGAGATGGGGTACGATTCATGGATTACTTTATGACATGTAAGTCCAACCATAGAAATAGAACCTGATGCTCTTCTTAGCCAAATTTGCTGACTTAGTCCTGTACCTACACTTTGCATGAAATACACTATTTCCCTATATGCAACCAACCCATTGTGTAAACTTGCAACCAAAACAAATGAAACCAACTACCTATGAGTCTAAAAATTGAAAATATACCTATAACTATGCTTTTCCATAAAAAATCTTAGGTATCCTCCCAAGTAGCGCCTGATTTATTGTACAACACGACTTAGGCAAATTCGTTACTTAGACTTCACCAATTGCTCGAACTTCACTCTTGAGCTCATCTGGATGCTTTATGGACTAGTGGATGTCAAAGACGACTTTTTTTATCATTCAATCTAAACCTAAGTTGACCAGCTTCCATACCACTATAGCTCGTCTGGTGGCTAGGAATGGTCTTCTCAAGATGATTAGGTCATCAAAGTTGACCTCAAAGTCTAGAGTCACAATGTCTGCAGGAAATATGATTTTTTACACTTTCAGGAACACATCATCGGGTATCCCCATCGACTTCTTCCCGTTCGATCCGCCATTAACAACCGTATGCTAGTAAGAGTAGGGGCTACCAATCTATGCTTCTTGTAGACTACAGGGTCATCAAATCAATACTGGCACCTAAATCACATAGTGCCCTTACAAACTCCACATCACCTATGGTGCAAGGTATTGTAAAAGCACCTGGATATTCACGCTTCTGCGCTAAGGACTTTGTAGTGATAATACTGTAATGTTGAATCTCTTAAGAAATCTCCTAACTTACAGTGTACTTTTTAGCTACTAAGTCCATCGTATACTTTGCGTAGCCCAACATTTTCTCCAAAGCCTCAATAAGAGGGATAATGATAGATAGTTGCTTAAGCAGGGAGAGAAAGTTCTTGAATTTGCCTTCCTCCTACCCCTTTTTAATTATTTGAGGGAAAGGAGGAGGAGTCCTAGGGATGGGTTTAAATTTATATGGCACTTTAGTCATTTCACTCACCCTATCCTTGCCACGATCATCTCCTTCATCTGCATCTTTTGTTGCAACCATCTCCTCACGAACATCTTTTTCATTAGTTGGCATAAGAGGATCAATAGTGCACTAACTACCTTTAGTAGTAACCACCATACACTGCCCTTCATTCTTAAGATTTTTCACTGTGCTGCTAGGCAATGTACCCTTCTAAGAAAATGGTCTCGGCGATGTGCCACCATCACGGACCAACTCTTGATTTTATTCTAAAAGTTTTCTACATTGTTAGAAATCTCGTTCGGAGAATTTTCAGTGAAAAATACCAAAAATTACACAGTCCGCATCTCGGACCCTATGTCCCGAGATGAATTTTTTTTATTTTTGTGAGGGGCATTCTAGACCTTTTCAAATACCTCCTGAACTTATTATATGATAAAAATGGGTCATTTTAGGCATAAAAAGGGTTTTAAGCCCTATTCTAAGCCCCTTTTAAGTCCTTGAAAAAGACTAGCGCTAAAGAGAAGAGAAAAGGAGCGAGGAATTAAAGAGTTCAAAGAGAGTACCTTGAGGTCGATTATCCAAAGTTTCAATCTAGGTATGTAAGACTACTTAAAACATTGGATTATGTTCATCCATGCGCCCCTACATCTACTTGAGTTAAGATCACAAGTGTAAACCGCATGTTTTAAATCCTATGGTTTTTGAGTTCCAAATTCTTGTACAAGTTGGAGCTTTCATAAAAATACCTGATTCAATTTATGAGTTGCATCGTCATTACCCTGAAATATGAATGTTATTCGAATGCTTGATACGCTATCCCTAAATTTAGTATTTTCTTTGCTTACTGACTAAATTGAAAATTATGAATCTAACCTTCTAGACCAAATAAATTGAACCTGAGAAGTATCTTTTCTTGTTTCATATATGTATGCACAGATTATCTATTATGTCCTATGTGTTAAGCTTGGATGATATGATGTACTTGACCGTAATCAGTGAGAGTCTTGCATGATTTGAGTTAGAGTTGTGAGTTGCATTGCGTGGACGATAGTCCTAAGTTATTGAGTTGTTGAGTAATTAAGTTGAGTTGTTGAGAACTGAGTTGACTTGTCTCAGATGGCAGAGATGAGTTTGAGCTAATTTCTATAAGCATATTTTAGTATTGAAAGTAGGGGCAGATCTACCCCCTCCTCCCGGGTAAAAAAAATTACACTGTATATATAGGATCAAATTTAAGTATTGTGTGTATATAATTAATAATAAACCCCCTCAACATAATAGAAGCTCATGGCTCAATGGTCCAGCGGTTCAGCGTTGTGTCACTTAATATATGTGTGTACACTTAATAGTCTTTTTCTATTTTGCCCCAAAACTATATAATGAGTCTTCAAATATTTTGTTTGCATAATTAATTTTTTAAAAAAAGAAAATTTGATTCTTTTTCTTTTTCAATGCTCTCTTTACTAGTTTAAAGTCTTAGCTAAATTTCTCTAATTTTCTCTTGTTTTAAAACATTAATACACTTTAAGTCAAATTAAAAAAAAAAAGCTCAATGCACTCCTTTTATACATTCTATGTCATGCTTGTTTAAAATATTTCTATAGTTGATTAGTTTTACATACATAGATTCTTGTATTTTTTTCAACTTTTACAATTTTCTTTATAGAGTCATAAATATCATTTTCTTCAGCTAAATTTTTATCACTCGCCGCATTAATATTGATGTTGTTCCATGACTTTATTTTTATTTTTTATTAGGTATTAAATATATATTACTTAATATTCATAATTCAATTTTTGCACGTTTTAAAATATAGTAGAACACTACAAAGTGAAAGTAAGAAAAGGAAAAAGGTAGAAACGATATTTTTTAAAAAGAATTTGAGTGTACAATAAAAGTGAAAAGAAATTTTAAAAAGGCATGATAAGGCAGATAAAATTTAGATATGCCTCACTATGCTTTTCAGCTTATAATTTTTTCGTACATATTTATTTATATTTTGAATCCCCTAAACTAAAATCCTGGATTCGCCACTGCTTGAAAGGAGTATTCAGCACAGAGTTGGTTGATTGAGGAGCACACCAGAACTACATCTGCCAGCGTAGGATAGTCGTGCACTTAACTCTGGCAGCTCATGTCCCAATAGATGGACATTCTCTTTAGATCCAAGAGAGAGGTAGAGGTTTACATCCTTTACCGTGCAAAGTTTAAGACGGGCATGGCAATGACATCTTTTCATTGTACATCACCAAAACTTCATGGTGGTGGAGAGTTATGTCGGTTAGAGAAACTTCCAAGCAGCACTTGTGTTGAGCATATCATGATTATCGAACTGAGTTGCATTAAACATTGAGTCTATTTCTAAAGCATGATTTCAAACTTCAAACTTGCATGATTTACTTGACTTGAGTTATGAGATGAGGTATTGAGTCTTGAGTTGAGTCATATGAGTGAGTTTGAGCCCTATTTGTTTCCTTGAGCTAATTTACAAGCCGTACAGTCCATGTACTGAGGCCACTCGACACTACATCGCTTCATGATGCAAAGACAGGTATTAGAGGACTTCAGTAGACGCACCATTGGAGTTCAGGTCCATGATTCCAGAGATGGTGAGCCCTCCTCACCTTCGGATGAGCCCTTTTCTTTTACAACATACTGTATTTTCTTTGAGTTGGGTAGTCATGGCGTTCATAGTACCATCTAGATATTAGAAGTAGAGGCTTTATAGACATTGAGCAGAGGATGTGGAGTACTATCCCTTTTCTAACTCTGTTTTATTGAGAACTTTCTTTTTGTATATAAAGAATAGGTTATTAATTACTTTACGTTCTTTTCGTTGAGCACTTTTCCTCCTCTAGTGAGTATGAGGTGATGATGGGGCCAAGTGGTTCATTCAGGGACTAGCAATAGCCTCTGAATGCTGGTCATTCCAAGGGTACCCTCCTAGGACGTGATAGTCTTGTTGGTTATTATCTACAAAAACTTGAAGAGGATTTAGGGTCGAGCCAGGCTCCTGTTTTAGATTGAAAACACTAATACTTTTTGGTTGTCCGTGCTATATGCAAGCACATGGGAAATCCAAAATATAATTGCTTTGTCCCTATGCCTGACTTTAAAATAAGCTTGCTTGTTATTAAACATGACCTGTTTTTTGTTTAAGAGAAAATGACCTTGATGGAAAATCTTATCAAATATTTTTTTATTGCAAAACACGCAGAAGATACAAGAAGCAGGTAAAGTAGAAGTATGGATGAGTGTGTATTAGCAACCTTTCTGCGATTTTTTATTAATCCTTTTTGTTTTCCTGCTGTTTAGTGTGATGGTTACTTAAAATATTTTCTTCACTATTTATGGGGATGCAGTAATAGTTCAAAGTTGTATTCTGCTTATAAGGAACTTTTTCCTAGATGAAGCTAGGGATTTTGTCCTAAACACTTTTTACATGTTTAATCAACTCAACAGAAAACTCACATGTAATGTAATATCTAACATCAAAGTCGAAAAGCGTTGGATAAGCACTTGTGTTATTCACATATTCAAATACTTGGGGTCTCTGACAATATCAAGTAACTTCACAATATTAGATCCACCGCAAAGATTCTGCAGTATCTTAATCTCACGCTTGATGTGCAGTTAGTAACAAAATAAAGCTGCAAAACATGTGTTGTAATATATAGACGAGCATGATTCAGAGCGCCCATAATAATTCTGATGGCGAGCATGATTCAGAGCGCCCATAATAATTCTGTATGTGAACATCAAAATAATTCTTTATTCAAAATATCAAAATAATGCATATCGGACGGGAACGATAGCGACTTCTAAACTCGCGTCATACCACAGCATAACACCAGAAGTTTCAAATTCTCGAAATCTCCAACACAAATCTCAACTGTAGTATAGGTGAGCCGAGGTGACAGTGCCACGCACTTGCGTCATAGGATAGGTGAGCCGAGGCGAAAGTGCCAGGCACTCACGTATCATAATGTGTAAATGTCATTATGCCCGTTATATAAGTGAGCCGAGGCGAAGGGGCCAAGCACTCACGTGGGCTGGGGCGAAGGGGCCAAACACCCATACGTCATGATGCCAACATATCCCAAGCCCAGCTACTTATATCTCCAAACTAAGCAAAGCCAACCCATGGGTAAACCGACCCGCCGTATCCAACCTACTTCGGAATATATATATATACATAGATATAGTTATACATAAGCACGATAATAATCGGCCCGGGAACTGGTGAGTGAAACCAAAATGGCACGAATAGAGTCGTGAGAATCACATGCACAAAAACTAGCTCCAAAAACTTATTAATATACAAAATGATCATTTTTTAAATCAAGAAGTTATTCGTTTATGAAACTTGCCAAAATTGCTCAAATCTACGCATAAAGGTGATTTCAAGGAACTTGCTTACTTTTTCATCATACACATTACTAAACAGGCTTCAAAATAATTTTTAAAGTGATTTCAGAACAATAGAACCCATAGCTTTTCAACTATTTAGCTTTCGGTCAAACGAATACTATTCATGAATTCTAAAGTGTCAAAAATTGAGGATGAAGTAAATTTAGTATAATGTGGCAAGGAATGAACATAGATCCCATTTAGGCTTTCCGTCGAACGTTACGGTCATTTGTGCCCTCCAACAAAATACATTCTTTCAACATACTCAACCATTTCACACTTTTTTTTACAACTTGCGTGCTCTACATACCCAAGAGTCAAAATATAAATATCATTTTATAAAAGTACCAAGGAGTAAACATAAGATATATTTGGACCCAAATTGTGAAGGAAAAGGAATTTTTCAAACATAAGTCGTTGACCCAATTTAACTAATTCATGCCAAGAAGTAGAAATCTTTACATACCTCGATTCCTTTCTCCCACTAACTCCAACGCAAGACCAATCCCTTTTATGCTTCCAGATGTCCAACGTCTACACAAATTATGATAACGCTAACGATTAACAACCATAGCGGGTTTTAAATCCTAACTCTCTAGTTCCAAATTTTTATAAAATTTCGACAGCATCTCCCCTTAAAATACGCCGCCCCAAGAATTTAACTCGGCTCAAATAACCAATCAGCAACAACAACAACAACCTACAACATTAATAAACCCTCTCCAATACCATCACAATATCAAAACACCACAAAACGCTATTACGACATAATTGGTAAAACAGGGAAGCATTTATACAAACACATATCTACCATA
>JAOTQJ010173106.1:0-24800 GCA_025642045.1 Solanum sejunctum | reverse complement strand
GTAATTGAAAGATAAAGTAAAGTATATTGCTTATTGATGGGTGGTAACCCGAGGGGTGGAAGAATCATCTAGCCAGGATCGATCCTATCACAGGGGGTAGCTCAAGGAAAAGCCTAGCTAGGCCTGATCCTGATATAGATTTACCACTGATCAGCTGGTCATTTGTATTATATGTTATGCAGAGATTATACAGTAAAGGTAAAGTAATAAAAAGAATATAAAGTATATGATCCCACGGTATAACTAAAGGTGGTCTCTTATCCTACACTAATGCATAGTTCCATTTTAGTTATTGCTTCATATACAGTATTTCCTACCTTATATATTCAGTACATTATTTCATACTGACTTCCCTTATAGGGGACCTGTATTTCATGTTGCAGGTACAAGTGCTAATAGATCTCCCCAGTAGGAGTACATGATATCCAGCTGTTGTAACTAAGCTCTAGATTGCTTCAGAGCTTTGTGCATCTAGAGCTTATATTTTTGTATTGTATAGTTATTCGAGGCGGGGCCTGTCCTGACTCTTATCAGATACTTTTCCTTATCTAGAGACTTTGTAGATTATGTAAATTAAAGTGTGGTCAGGTCTCGTACTCTAGATACAGTAGCCCCAATGGCCTAGCCATATGCATTTCCTTTTGGCTTGTTATTACTATTTACTTTCTTAAAGTTATGTTTAATGTAGAAGTCCCTTATAATATGTATAGAAAGCATATAGATACAGGTTGGTTCTCCCGGGCCTCATTGGCAACGGGTGCCAATCCGCCTTAATGGAATTTTGGGCGTGACATAAGGGTTACCATACTTGAAAATATCTATACTTAGCCTAATTTCACCATCGTATCATCCTAAACACTCCTCAACACTTACTCAAACAGTTAGCCATATTTTCACTCTAAAATTCAAGTCTCAAACCCTCATCCCAAGCTAAGGTTCTCCTTCAAGGTTCTTCATCGAGCTCCAAGTCTCCATCTCCAATCTTCACTAAGTTCATCTCCAAGCTAAGGTATGTGGGTTTCTTTTATGGATTCCTTTTACCCATGATACCCAAGCCTCTTTTTACTCAAATTGCATGATTTAAAGTTTATTTACAAATGGGTCTTACATATTATGAAATTCAGTGCATACTTTGTTAAAGCTTTGTAAAGTTGTGACTGTTTTGCTGTGTTTTGAGTTATAAATATTGGATCTATTACAAGAATTGATAGGGGGTTGATATATATTGCTTGAGGATGTTGCAAGGTGTTGATTGATAGTTTTACAATGGATTTTTTTGCATGATTTTATCTCTATGATTCATGAATCTATACTAGCATGACACAACCACTAAGTGTTTGGTAAAATGTCCAACTAGGGTTTCTTGAGAAATTAAAGGTACAACGCATGTCTTATGAGTTAAATGGTGTTATGATGATTATATAATAACTTCATGATGATGATAGGATGTCTCTATGAGTTTTTTCATGGGAAGGTACCTATGGGGTTGCATATATATTGTTGGGTTCTTAGGTTTGTTGTGTTCTTGGAAAAATAAGGAGTTTTTCTTGATGATTGAAATCTAATAGTTGGATGAGCTGCTTTTAATGATTCTACCAAAAAGGCCATGCCATAAGGTAGAGTAGTTAATGATTCCTACCGAAAATGCCATGCCATGAGGTAGAGGGACTAATAATTCCTATCGAAAAGATCATATCGTAAGGTATGGATACCCTATCGAAAAGGCAATGCAATAAGGTAGAATAGCCAATTGTGCCTACCAAAAAGATTATATCATAGGGTATGGACATCCCACAAAAAAGGTCATGCCGTAAGGTAGAAAAACTAAAGGTTCCCACCGAAAAGATCATATAATAAGATGTGGACATTCTATTGAAAAGGTCATGCCGTAAGATAGAATAGATCATATTTACTACCAAAAAAATAAAAGAGGTATTAAAAAGGGCCCGAAGACAATACAAAAAACTTAACAAATTGGGCCCAAAACTAAGTAAGAAAAGTTGGCAAAATAGGGAGCCCAAGTCCATCAAATTGGAGACCCATTTTGGCCTAAGGTTAATGGACAAGCTACTGGATAAGCAGCTGATTAATATGTGGTATGAGATGGACAAAAGGCCAAGAGAAGGTCGGGCAAAGTGGTAATATAAAGAGGGGTCATAAGCAGCAAATATCCATTCACTTCTAACTTGGAAAATTTCTGCTTTCTCCCAACGTTATTGTTCTTCTTTCTTCACCTTGCAAAGAAGCTAAATAACTCTCCTAGGGTTCTTGGAGAAGCCTTACACCTTTAAGTAAGTGGTAAGTAAGTTTAAACATGTGTTTAGTATAGTTTTCTTATGAAAAACAAGATGTATATGTCAAGATGTTGGTGCTGGAATTTCTGGACAGATTGTGTACTAAAGATTCTTGTGTACTTTTTTTGTTATTTAAGAGGTTTTTACCTTGTTGGATGGATTTATTATGTGTTATTACTTAATTATGAAACAAATATTGGTTTTACAGAAGTATAAAAAGGCTGATTAGCTACTTTTATAGTCCACAAAAGTGAGTCGTTATATGATATCGCAATTATGTGCTTCGTATGAACTTGTGGGCTATTGGAGAGCAAGTTGTTGCTTCACGTCTTTAATAACTGATTTGTTGTTGTTCTGAAACTAGTTCATAGCTGGTTGTATAACATAAAGTAGGGTACGTCTTAATACTACTTACCCAAAAAGACTATGTCGTACGATAGGGGTATTGATAAGACTCTCCAAGAAGGTTATACTGCAAGGTGAGTGGGGATCATTTGGCCCATTTCATGAAGGTTGGTACAAAGGGGTTTGAGTATGTTTCCTATATTGAGTTCACATTCCTTGTTCATGATTTAGAAGTATGTTTTTACCTTAAGCATTGAACATGCATATTATATTAATGTTATACCTATCCTTTGCTTATGATTATGCATTTAATTATGTTGCCTATCCCTTACTAGCATTGCATCCCACATACTTAGTATATTCAAACGTACTAACGCATACTCTATGCCTACATGATCTCACTATGTAGTAATTGGTACCCCACTTGAGCATCCTCCTCCACGTGGCTAGTACGACTTTGTTTAAGCTTGTTGTTGAGTCCTCCATTCTGGGGATGTTACTTATGATCTCTTGCTATGTATTATGACTTTCTCTCTTTTGATTATGTTTTGACTATGAGGGTGAGCCCGATTGCTTTTTCTTGGCCTCCGCTCTTATCTTTATGTAGTAGAGGTATTTTTGGGCATATGGTGTATCTATGTTATGAGCCTTGACTCTATTGACTCTTGTTGCTTAAAATATGAAAGGGGTTCCCTTAGTCCAATTTTCCCTTATTTATGCTTATCTTTATTGTCATTTTAATGGCTTCTGCGACCAAGGATGTGTAATGGTCTGCTATGAGGCTTGTTTGGGGTTTTTTCGAGTTTTCCATTTGCCGATCACGTCTAGGCCCTAAGCTTGGGTCGTGACAAATTATACTACAACAATCTTTTTCTTTAAAAATGATAAGTATTCCAAGGGTAATAAGCATATCAAATTGAAATAATTTATTTAAATAATTTTCATCTTCGGTAACGCGATGAGCTTCAGTTCAACCAACTCATCAAATATTTGAAAAACATTAGAATCCAAAAAAGGTTATTATTTTCCTTGCATTTATTTTAAAGTCAACTTCTAATTTGGATGCCCCTGAAAGGTTGTCTTCACAATCTCCTTCCTGCTCTCCTTCATAGTAAACTTCACAGGCGATGCGTTGATACATGGATTCCTTGTTATCATTCTTGAGCACAAATTTGCTCTATTTCTTTGCTTTGTGCTTGTCTTTTCCTTTGCGAGGATCGTGAACAAGCATCCCATCTTTTTCGGCTGAAGACATGCTCAACTCTATATCATGAGCACGAGTTGCTATATCTTCAAAAGACTTAGGTTTGATTTCTTGTAGGATGTACAAAAGCCCCCAGTGCATCCCTTGGATACACGTTTCTATAGCAGAGGCTTCACTAAGTCTGTCTTTGCAATTAAGTCTCGGATTTCTCTATCAATTTATGAAGTCGATGACATGTTCATCCTATCTTTGGCGAGTATTTGTAAGTTCAACCATGCTCACTATGTGACTTGTGCTATAGAAGCGATTAAGAAAAGTCATGCTCCAGTTGCTCCCAATTATCAATAGAATGAGGCTCAAGATCTGTGTACTAGTCAAAGGCATTTCCTTTCAAGGAACAGATGAATTTTTTGATGAGATGGTCTCCATAGGTGCTAACACTATTACATGTATCTATAAAGTGTGCAACATGCTGCTTTGGATTTTTTTTGCCTTCGAATTGCTGGATTTTGGGGGGTTTATAACCGATAGGTATTCTGAGGCTATCAATCCTTGCAGTGTAAGGCTTAGAATACATATGGGAAGACCTTGCAGAGATTTCATACTTGTCTTTAATGGTCGCTTCAATGAACTCCTTTAATTGATCAAGTGGGATCATTCCTTTGGTAAAAATTGGCAGCTCCTTGTTAGTTGGCGCTTGCTTCAAAGGATTTTCAGTATCTTGAATCTCAATACCCTTCCCAGGTGCATGGCTAGATTCCCCATCTAATAAGCCATCTACTCTATTCATTAACTTATCAATGAAAGACTCTTAGTGTTGTATATGCCTGGTCAGTCCTTCAATCATCTTTGTAAGATTTCAAGTTGTCATTGTTTGCATGACTGTTGGAGGCATAGAAGAGTAGCATGGATTATCATGGAAGTTAATCTTCAGAGGTCTCACATTATGCAACGCATGTGGAGAAGATTCATTGGATGAGTCCTAGTCTTTTTTTGCAATAGAATTCTTGGAACCAGAGACCTCAAGTAGAGCTAAAGTCTGCTTGATCTTCTCAGCAACACTACTTCCTCCGTCCGAAGCATTTGTAGAGGACCTTGCTCCCTTTGGAGTTGAAGATCCAAGATGAGGAGTTTGTGAGGATGACACTCGCAGTGTTTGTCATCCTAGCATAGTGGCTTTACTCTTGTAACAGCTCCAACACTTCTAAAAGTAATACCTAGGATTCCTTCTACTTCAGCGGAGAACTTGGAATCAGCAGCTTTGGAGGAAGTTGATTGAGAGTTGATCTTTTTGAAATCCATTTACATATTCTTTGATTCTTAAAATTAAGATGAGAGGTAGAGATAGTCCCACTAGGCATGCCAGAATTTGTATGACAATAAAATTCACGTCGATAAAAAAATAATCAAGGAACAAGAAATATTGCAACAATCGTATTTTATTTCAAGGAGTGAGTTCTACAATCTCTATGAATCCTCTTTTTTGCATTTTTAAATATAAACTCAAGGACTCTTTAGCTTGTTCTTGAATCTTGTAAAACTTGTTGGATTTGACCTTGACTTGTATTTGAATTCAAGGGCTTTTGAGCTTGATCTTGAATTCGGTGGTCTTGATCTTGATAGATGAATTTGATGATCTTGAACTTGATTTTGATATGAATTTTTTCTTGAACTTGATCTTGACTTGTACTTGAATCTAAGGGCTTTTTGGCTTGTTCTTGAATCTGGTGATCTTGATCTTGATGCGTTCTTGAACTTGAATGCTTGATTTCTTAAATTCTTCTTGTTACTTGTAGAGAAATATGTGTCTTTGATCCACGAGCTCTCTCTACCTTTTTGTTAGAATTCTTGATGTTAATTCTAAATTATGAGGACCATTTATATAGTTATAGAATAGAGGAGTCACGATAAAACCAGAATTTCTTTCGCCCAATTAGATTTAAGGTGACATGGCATAAGAAAAGTGATAAGAATAGGATTCTTTGAGTTATAATGGAATCAAGTTTTCTTCTGGCCAATCAGATTTAAGGTGATATGCCACAGGAAAAGTGAGAAGAATAGTACTCCTTTCAAGTGACATAACAATATTTGATTGGTTGAGACACATTTCTTGAATATGTGGCATATTTTTATTAGCCTTTGATTTGAGATAGGAATGTCATGTCATTCTCACACATGGCGTGATTTTATTGATTTATTTATTTGACTTGGCACGCCATGTCATCCAACACGTGGCATCAAGTGCGCCTCTAGGATGAGAAAATATTGGGCCTAATAAAGTGGATCATCTTTTGTAGCCCAAATAAATGAATTTGGGCTTTTAATTAAATTCATATTTTGTTAAAATTAATTAATTAACCCCATTATATTAATCCATAATCTTTATTTTTGGACTAATATATCTTGAATTTAATATAATTTGAATTATATTATAAAATTTATATTTTAATAAGTTTTGTATGATTACAATGATTAAAAAGCAGAGAAGAAAAATTGAATCCTCCAAAAGTTTTGTTAAAAGAGTGCATTTATGGTGTGTGTCAACTTGAGAATAAAATAAGTGTTGAGTCTTGAATTGAGGGAAGAAATTAAATGAAAAGAGGGCCAAAGTTATGTTCAAGGAGGATGCAGTCAGTTGTATCTAAATGATTCCCTGTTCTTCCATCAACCTTCATTGCAAACCTTACAAAAATCCTTTGTGATCCCCAGCAAATTGGTGTTGAATCCTTGGTTGATTGAAAATAAGGACATGCCTATGGGTGGAGGCATGCATGCCTTTCTCTTTGGGTGTGTGAGTGTTATAGGATCTGTAAAAATCATGATCATTCACTTTTGGTTTATGTGTATTGGGATCATCTTTGGTTTGAGGGAACTTGGCTTCATTTTTTAGCATAAATTCACAACCTAGTAAGCATTTGTAAGACTATTCATGCATTATACTTGTTAGTCATGATATGAAGCCATTGGTTGCATGATTGCATACTAGAAAATTTGAATTTGACCAATGATTTCACTTACATATTACTCTCTATAGGTACTATTTATTGGCATCGTTCATTGAATTGATTGGCATTTGATTTGCTTGAGTACAACCGAAGTATAAGTTGGGGATATTGATGAGTTAGGATTTTGGACTCAATTTAGGCTTGAATTAACAAAAATAGGTTATCAATGCTTACTTATATTTGAAAACTGATCAAATTGTGTTTGAAATGCAAATCCAGGTGGCAAAGGATGGTTTGTGAATAAATGAATGGAAAAAGAAATCAAAACAATTGAAAAAGGTGCAAAAGGCAATATTTTGTCATCACTTAAAGTTTTCGGTGTAGCAACAAATGAGTTCATAGATTGCCTAAAATTGTAGTACTCCTAGCCCAAGAGGATATGCAAGGTCGACATAAAGATGAATCATCGACTCAATAAATGTATTAAAGCTCCACAAAGCTTGTCTTAAAATAACTTGGCAAAGCTTCCTAAAAGATGATGGATCAACTCAGAGATGGAGGCAAGTATTTGGAGCGTCATCGAATCAAGTACCAATCTACATAGACCTCGCCAAAGTTTATAGAAAATATTCAATAAACCCCAACTTCTGAAAGGTCAAATCGGTAATTCTCGGTGTGCCCAACTTTTATCGTCAAACGGAGTTCAAGGTGATTTTTTTGAGATGAGAATTTCAAGGATTATAAAAAGAATTTTGGGCAGAGAATTAAGTACAGGTTTGCTGACACACTTTAGTTGAGTTTATAATGTATGACTATGGCCGATAGCTTGGACATGTATGAGTTACAGTTTGAGCATTATCACAAAACTCAAAGAACTTGGTTGGAATGCTTAAACCCTAGCTTTTCTCCTCACCAATTCTTTCCCTCTAAATCTTCTAAGTGCTAATGAGAGTAAAGACACATAGGGTATTGACAAGGGACCTAAAATAGTCATCAAATATTGAGAGTAAAGACAGACAGGGTATTGATAAGGGACGTAAACTAGTCCTAAAATATTGAGATTTTTATTTGGGAAAGGTGGAAAAAGATTAAATTTACTAAACGCTGATTATCAAAACCCAAGCTAGGGCCTAGATATGACCCGAAAATTAGAATTCCCCGAGTAAATCCCAACCAAGCCTTTTAGCATATCATAAGTACGTGTTAGGTAAAATCATCAACCAATACTCTAAAGTAATAAAGTAGAAATAAGTCTCAATAGTAAGAAAGCAATCATAGGCGAGGGAGGACAACTTAGACTCCATGCATAATGCAAAATATCCCACTAAATGGTCTATTATAGGTGGGGATTAAGACATGTTTCTAGCTCAACCTCAAGAAAAGTAATAAAATAAATAGTCTCAAGAGTATCATAAAATCTAAAACAACAATGGTAAAGTAGCACTAGATATGCCCTATAATGACTCGCCATCGATCTTCAAAGCAAATGTCAAAATCTAGTTACATGGATGACAAGTAGAGTGAGATCCCTCTCCTATATTGTAAAATAATGTAGATAAATAAGTATGTTTTAGTATGCTTGAACATACAAAGTATGTAGTGATGTAATGTATAGTACTATAGATGTATGAAAAACAGAATGGGTCAAGTTTGTAAATATTATAAATATTTTATGTTAAGGTTTATTTGATAGAGACCAGACATGAGATTCAAAAAAGAGAGACATTGAATATTCTCTCTAGAATATTTTAGGGTTTTAGTGTAGATTCTTCTTTTCCATTGGAAAACCTACTTTTGGGGATTGCAAGCATCACATTGTAATCATTCTTTATCTATCAAACTTGTGGTTTACAACTCGTGGTATTATCTATCTTCATTGCTTTGGGTAAAATTCTCAACTATGTATTGTATTTGCATTCTTGTTGGTTTTGCCTTATCCATGAGTATCTAAGCACCCAAAACTTGGGATTTGTGAGAACTATGGGTAGTTGATTTGAGATAACATGGATTAATTTCATTTCTATGAATGGGGTTTTACATGTATTATTTATTTCTCTTTATGTTAGTTGTAGTTTGGTGGTGGCCAACCCCAAACCCTGCCTACTATCACGATCCCAACTAAGGTAGTGACGAATAGAAAAAGGGAAGTAGATGACAGAATGTGATTGATGTGTTCTTATCTAATCAACCAAACCTGACCAAGGGAAGGTTGACTGGGACAATAGGTAATAATTAGTTGGCGCACCATGTTTGCTGACCAAGCACCACGGTGAAATTCGACCTTCACCTTCACAAGAGGGCTAAAAGAACCTAAGTTACTATTGTACATGCAAACTCCCAATTATAGTTATGTTGTCTAGGGTAATAGAGTCAACGAACCATGAGGAACACAATTCCCAAGTTGTCCCTAAATTTGAGTGTTTCTTTAGATAATAGTATAGTGTTTACTTTTATTTTTGTTCTTAAATCACAAACCCCCCTCCAATTTAGAGATTTTAGTCATAAATATGCGAAATGATTGATAGTGAATTCTTGTAGTCAAGCCCTGTTCCTTGTGGATTCAACCCTAACCTTTGGTGAGGTTAATTACTGATAGCAGCCACTTTCTTATTGGAACGTGAACATCAAATAAAAAATTATGTCACCGTTGCTGGGGAATATAGCTAGGTTTTAACTTGATTTCACTATTAGTTAGTCCAAGTACTAATTTCTAGACTCTCTTGTATTTTACTTTTATTTTTGTTTTTGTGTTTGATTCTACTTGTAGGGTGTACTAGGTTGTATGCCAACACAAGGATCTAAGGCAATCCCTTAGCCCTGATCAATTTGGAGATTTATTGACTTTTTAGAAGAATGACTCAGTGAATGAGGATATCTGGGTTGAGAAAGAAATGAATGTGAATGATGATTTAGGAATAGAAGAAAATCCACCCCCAAGGGATGATAGGCCGCTACTTAGGGATTTCAACGAGAACACTTATGGTTGGAACCAAAATCGCCTGAACCCTATTGTCATGGACATTACTGGTGCTATAGTGTTCGCTCCATTACTAACAAATGCTAAGTTCTCAGTGTTAAGTGGATTACTTCAAATGCTCCAAAATCGTGGATTGTTCACAAGGCTACCTTCAGAATATCCCCATCGCCATCTCCACAATTGTCTTCATCTGCAAGAGTGTCATGGGGATAAAAAAAATCTTTCTTTTGATGTCGTTGGTTTGAGGGTGTTCCCATTGTCAATGACGGGCAAATGCAGTTGTGTGGTTGTCAGAACTTCCTCGGGGTACGATAATAAGTTGGGCAGAGCTTGAGCAAGTGTTTCTAGAATGATATTTCCCAAGATCAAAGAAGCTAAAGCTCAAAGATAAAATAAATAATTTTGAGTAATTATCGGGTGTTAGTACAACATGGAAGAGAAGCACCAGATGCTTAAGGATGGTCCCCGATTATAAGATTGTTGATGATGCCTTTATTGAGATTTTCTATCAGGCGCTTGATGAGAATAGTCAAGCTTACGCCGATAAAATCATAGGAGACATATTTTTTGACCAACCTTTTGCATTGATAGCCGCTAGGATGGAGCAAGTGGTTAAAACCAATAGAACACGGGGTCAAAAAAAGCGAGGTGCAATGAAGACTTCTTGTGCGGTCAACACCAATAATAAGCTAGCAACGCTCAATAAGGAAATCATAGAGCAACTTGCGCAACTTCACATAAGCATGGACTTGGTCTTGAAGTAAAACCAAGCGAGTTTCAATGGAGTCACTCACCAACCTCCTAAGGCTCTCATATATAAAGATCCATTCTTTGATGAAGATGCTTATTTCGTGAGTAACCAAGAGGCAGGTTTTTGGAACAACCCCCAAGGGTCCAATTTGGACTATTGGAGGCAAGGTTCTGGAATCAAAATCGGAACTACAACCATGGTGGTACATATAAAGACAATCGGGGTGGCTACTATATAAGGGAGAGAGTGTTGGATGCCAAATTGGGAAGAAGAGATAGCAATAGGAACGGTCCCTATGTGCCATCTCATAACCGTGTGTCGGCCCAAGTAACTCTAGAATTGAAAAGATATTTGACAAATTATTAAAGAGAGCTGATCACTAAGATGAGACCTTGAAGAGAATCAAATCGGATATTTCAAGCATTAACCAGAAGATAGAGTCTCACTCCGTGGTGATTAAGCAATTGGAACAACAATTTAGGCAAGTCTCTTTGCAATTTAACCAATGCCAAAAGGGTATTTTACTAAGCAACACGGTTCAAAATCCTCAAAACGAAAGGCACTGTATGGCAGTCATGACTCATAGTGGTACAAACCCCGCCAATCCACCAGTAGCCGAGGTTATGGATGAAAGTCGTAAGAAGAGAGAAAATGAAGAGATCGAAGCACGCAACATAAAAGAGCAACCAAAGAAATATAAAACCTTTCCAAGGCCCCCTCCGCCGTTTCCCCAAAGGCTTGTGAAGAGAAAAGGGGAAGATAAGTTTGAACAGTTTTTGGCAATGCTCTGAAAGTTGTCAGTGGACATCCCTTTGGTTGAAGCTCTTGAGAGGATGCCTGGGTACGCTAAATGGATGAAAGATCTAGTCAAGAAGAAGAAAAAAGTTAGTTAAGACCTCTCCTAAAATTTTTAATGTTGTAGTGCCATCACCACAAAGTCTTTAGTGCAGAAACGTGAAGATCCGAGTGTATTCACCATACCATGCACTATTGCCGAACTTGCATTTGCCAAAGTACTATGTGATTTGGGATCCAGGATTAACCTAATGCCTCTTGTCGTATTCAGAAGGCTTGGCTTGGGCTACCACGTCCCTACAAAGATACAATTGCTAATGGCAGACAGAACAGTCAAGAAACTTGTAGGGACACTTTATGATGTGCTGGTCAAGGTAGATAAATTTTTGTTTCCCACAGATTTTGTCATACTTGACAGTGAGGTTGATTTTGCAGTTCCTATCATCTTTGGGAGACCTTAGCCACAGGTCACGTGTTGGTTGATATGGAAAAGGGTATGCTTACTTTCAGAGTTGGTGAAGAAGCAATATTGTTTCAAGTGTGCCAACAAGATAGAAAGATTTGTGAGTTTCAGGTCATCTCAATGATTGAAATGAGTGAGGACCTAAAGTGGAGATCCCATTTGAGTTGAGCCAAAGTGTCGAACCTTTGGCAGTTGTGTTTATGAACTTTGATGGTCAAAGCATTCCTGATTATGAGGAAATGGTAAATGCTCTTAGAGTATCATTTAGGCCTAGACGACAGGTCAGGTTGGAGTTAGATTTGTGCAACAGGGAAACTCCACCTAGAAGCCTTTTGTAGAAGTCCCACCTGAGTTAGAGTTAAAGGCACTACCTGCGCATCTAAAATATGCATACTTGGGAGAAAATAACACATTACCAGTCATAATTGCAGCCGATTTAAGTGAGGTCTAAATAGAGGCCCTCATCTCCGTTCTCAAGCAATTCAAAAATGCCATTGGGTGGACACTACAGATCTCATTAGCATACCCCTTGAGTTATGCACTCAGAAGATTCAACTAGTTAAGGATTATAAATCAAGTATCAAACATTAGAGAAGTTTAAACCCCCCAATGCAAGAGGTTATGTGGAAAGAGATCATCAAGTGGTTGGATGGAAGAGTAGTCTATCGGATCGCTGATAGTGAATGGGTTAGTCCAGTGGAGTGTGTTCAAAAGAAGAGAGGTATCATAGTGGTGCCTAATGCGAAAAATGAGTTGATTCCTATGCGACTAGTCACCGGATGAAAAATGTGTATGGATTTCAAAATATTCAATGCTTCTACCAAGAAAGATCATTTTTCCATGCCTTTCATGGATCAAATGCTTCACAGACTTGCAGAGAAGGGGTGGTATTGCTTCCTTGATGGATATTCCGGGTATAATTAGATTGTTATTGAGCCTGAAGATTAAGAGAAGACAACTTTTACATGCCCATATGGTACCTTTGCATTTAAGAGAATGCCTTTTGGACTATGTAATACTCCAGCAACATTTCAAAGATGCATGATGTCTATTTTTTCGAACATGGTTGAAAGCACTATTGAGGTGTTCATAGATGATTTTAGTATTATTGGTCAGTCTTTTGAAGAGTGCTTGCTATATCTGTGTAATGTGTTATAGAGGTGTGTTGAGAGTCACCTGGTGCTAAATTGGGAGAAATGTCATTTTACAGTCAAAAAAGGTATCATGCTTGGTCACAAAATTTTCGGCAAGGGAATTGAGGTGGATAAAGGAAAAATTGAGGTTATTGATAAACTACCACCACCAATTTCTGTGAAAGGTATCAGGAGTTTTTTAGGTCACGAAGGGTTCTACTGTCACTTCATAAAGAATTTTTCCAAGATCTCGCAACCCTTGTGCAAGTTGTTGGAGAAAGATGTCAAGTTTGTTTTTGATGATGCATGCATGCAAGCGTTCGAAGAATTAAAAACAAAGTTGACTTTGACATCCATTATTGTGGCTCTAAACTGGTTAAAATTCTTTGAACTAATGTGTGACGCAAGTAGAATTGCGCTAGGCGTGGTGCTGGGGCAGTGTAGAGAGAGGATCTTGCATCCTATCTACTATTCTAGTAAGGCCCTGAATATATCTCAGAAAAATTATACAGTCACTAGACAGGAATTGCTTGCCTCAATTTTTACCTTTAAAAAATTTAGTTTATACTTGTTAAGAGCTAAGGTTATAGTGCACACAAACCACATAGCCCTCAAATATCTGATAGCTAAAAAAGATGTAAAATCGCGATTGATCAGATGGGTACTCCTCTTGCAAGAATTCAATTTTGATGTGATTGACAGAAAGGGCTCAGAAAATTAGGCAGTCAACCATCTTTATAGGTTAGAATAGGAAGCTATGGTGAAATTTGATGATGGTCTTGACATCAATGACTCCTTCCCCGATGAGAGGGTTTTGGTGGCCTCACTTATCTTATACCCTAGTTTGCATACTATGCTAATTACTTGGTGAGTGATATAGTGCCTCCTGATTTAAATATCTATCAATGTCACAAGCTCATGCAGGATGTGACGAAATTCCTTTGGGATGAGCCATATTTATTTCATGTTTATGTGGAGGGGATCATGTGTATATGTGTTCTAGAAGTAAAAATGATAAGTATTCTTGAAGCATGTCACTCGTCATTAGTGAGTGGCCATCATAGTGGAGCTCAGACTGCTTATAAGGTATTACAGTGTGGATACTATTGGTTATCGATACATCAGGATGCCCATGTTTATGTTAAGTCTTGTGATAGATGCTAAAGAGAGGGTGATGTCTCGCAAAGGCAAGAACTCCCTCTCAATCCTATTTTGGTGATCGAGCTATTTGATGTTTGGGGCATAGACCTTATGGGACCCTTTGTTAGCTCACATGGCAATAAGTACATCCTAGTTGCAATCGATTATATCTCTAAATGGGTGGAGGCCATACCTTACCGGACAATGAAGGCAAAAGTGTTATCGGGTTTCTTCGAAGAAATATTTTCTCCAAGTTTGGCACACCTCGAGCAATTATTAGTGATGGAGGTTCTCACTTTTGCAATAGGTTGTTCAAGGCTCTCCTTGAGAGGTATGGTGCAAAGCCCCAGGTGGCGACCCCTTACCATCCCTAAACGAGCAGGCAAGTGGAAGTGTCAAACAGAGAAATAAAGCAAATATTGTCCAAGACCGTGAATGTTAATCATACCGATTGGTCGAGAAAGTTAGATGATGCCCTGTGGGCTTACTGCACTGCCTTCAAAACACCAACTGGAATGTCTCCATACCAATTGGTATTTGGGAAGTCTTTTCACCTGCCAGTTGAACTTTGAGCACAAAGCACTATGGGCACTGAAGAAGCTAAATTTAGATTGGAATAAAACAGCAACATCCATGTTGATGCATGTTAATGAACTTGATGAATTTAGGCTGTGAGTATATGAGAGCTCTATTTTCTACAAGCAAAGAATGAAAATTTAGCATAATCGTAGAATTGAGAACCACAAATTTGCTCCAAGAGACATGGTGCTACTATATAACTCTAGATTAAGGTGGTTTCTAGGGAAGCTCAGATCCAAGTGGATGGGACCTTTCAGGGTGGTACACATTTTTAGTCATAGAGCCATCAAGTTAGAAAGCAAGGATGGTAAAACCTTCAAGCTTAATGGCCAGAGGGTCAAATTGTACATAGGGGATATAGAGGAAATTAAGACAGTGGAAGAGTGGGGCCTTGATGAAACATAAGTACAAAAAGCATTTCATCTGTCGTGACACTAAATCAGATGCTTCTTGGGAGGCAACCTAAGGTACGTTCCTTGTTTCTCTACATGTGTTTTTACTTTGAGGACAAAATATTCTATTTTGGTGGGATGTGGAAAGTTATGGATTAGGGTGAAGTTTGAGTAACCTCAAGTCCATAATTTTCTCTATTTTTGATCTACTCTTGCTGTGTTTCTTTTTTCTTGTGGATGTTTTACTTTCCTGTTGAACTAGCATGTCTAGGTCGTGTAGATAATTTATAGATACATAGTAGTATTGTCTTTTGGCGTATACATAGTTTTATGATGCTTTTTCAATCTTGTTAAGAATTTGGTACCCTCAAAATATTTTGAGATTGTTGGTTATTCGTGCAATCATGCATATTGATTATCTTGTGATGTTTGTTCTGATAAGAAAAAGGTAAGTTGAGACTAGAAGCATAAATTGTGAGTCAATACTTGATTGTGTGTGCAATGTCATATGTGTTGTGAGCTTATTTTGCTACATTCGTGTATCATGTGTGACTCAGAACTTGCCTTATTACTCTAAAATTGGTTTGGTGATATGGTTGATTTGGAAGAGATCTTAGGCCTTTTTTCTTTTAGTGAGACCATTTTTGCCTAAAATTACCTACCAAATGTGTTAGTGAGCCCCTTGTTCCAAATGTTTGAGCCTCTCAAGCACTCATTATTTCTTGACACCTAGCTAGCTTAGCCTTGCTTTATGAAATACCTTGATATTGGCCCTGGTCTATCCTTGAACATGTGAACCTTGATTGAGGCTGAAAGCCTAAGTTGATGGTGGCTACAAATAGTGGCGCTGGTTTGGGGAATAGATATTGTGTACTTCACCTCAGGCTAAAAACCTAAGTTGAGGGTGGCTTTTGTTGTGGTAAAGTAAGAAAAATGAGATAGTTAGTTAGAAAATAAAGAAACAAATTAAAAAAACCATGAGTCAGGTGTGGAAAAAGAAAAGAAAAGTGCCTTGAATTGAAAAGAATAGCAAGAATGAGTTTAAAAATAAGGCACAGCTGAAAAAAAGAATGAAAGCACCCAGGGAAAGCTTGAAGTAGGAGAATAAGGGTGGATTTAGTGAAAATGGTTGAGTCATGAAGGTTAAAGTGTGGGTAAACATGGTTCAAGGATAGCTTTTATTTCTACTTGCCTAAAATACAATACCAAAGCCCCATGAGCCTTTGTTACAAGCCATTAAGTCCTAAAGTGATCTAAATCCACTCTGTCACCAATCCGGAAGTTGAGTATAGAGGCAAGCCTATGGTGTTAGTCCTTTTGCATGAATTTAATTTGTGAGAGTGAGAATGTTTGCTCAGTCTGTGAATTCTAAATGCTTTTGAAGTGAGTAAGAGGGACTTCTTTTTTGTGAGGAATTTGCATTGCTTGATTAGCATATGACTAATATATTGATTGCGGATAGTTGATGCTCCTTTGCTTATCATAGTTAGGTTGCCAGATACATCCTTGTGTTTTTGGTTTGCTAAGTAGCTTTGCAATCTGGTTGTAAAAATGAAAGTGGGTACCTAAATTAGAGTAGATGATGTATATGTCATTGGTATAACTGCGATGTGTTTCTCATTGTTTGTTTAGATTGAGTTGTCGCTTGAAGACAAGCAATAGTTCAAAGTTGAGGGTATTGATATGCTGTCAAAATACAGCACATTTGATGCCTAAAATAAGGGATTTTGTGAGTTCTTAATGTGACTTTTTATGATTTTCATATGTTTTTGTGTTTTTACTGCAGAAAAGGTAGGTTGGAATGATGTTGGGAGAAAATTATAGATTTTTGCTGAAGTGCAGGAGATACGAGCTTACCTCGTAGCCTAAGCTATGAGTCATAGGGTGATATTGTAGCAAGAAACAGAGAAAAAAAGTCAGAAATTTGCTAAGTGGAGGTTAGCCTTACAGGGCCATCCTACGAGTCATAGGTCTCACTACGACTCATGAAGGTGGACTTGTAGCAAGAAATAGAGAGCCAAAATTTTGGACCAAAAACTGAAGGCCTTGACTATGAGAGGAGTATACAAGTCATATCCCAAGCAACGACTCGTACTAGTGGGTCATAACAGTTAAGTCCAAAATGCCAACTGCCTGATAAGAGAACCCCGATTACAACTCATAGGTCACCCTATGAGTTATACCTGTGAGACGTACCTGCTGCCATCTGTCTTTTCTGTGTAATTTTTAGGGTTAAGTTTGTAAATACTATAAATACTTTATGTTAGGGTTTATTTGAGAGAGACCAGATGTGAGATTCAAAAAAGACAGACATTGAGTAGTCTCTCTAGAATATTTTAGGGTTTTAGTATAAATTCTTCTTTTCCATTAGAAAACCCACTTTTTGGGATTGCAAGTATCACATTGTAATCATTCTCTATCTTGTGGTATTATCTATCTTTATTGCTTTGGGTAAATTCTCAACTATGTATTGTATTTGCATTCTTATTGGTTTTGCCTTAGCTATGAGTAGCTAAACACCCACAACTTGAGGTAGTGGGAACCATGGGTAGTTGATTTGAGATAAACTGGATTAATTGCATTTCTATGAATGGAGTTTTACATGTATTATTTATTTCTCTTATTTTTAATTGTAGTTTGGTAGTGGCCAACACCAAAACCCGCCTACTATCATGATCCCCACCAAGGTAGTGACGAATAGGAAAAGGGAAGTAGATGACAAAATTCGATTGATATGTTCTCGTCAACCAAACCTAACCAAGGGGATGTTGACTAGGACAATAGGTAATGGTTAGTTGGCACACCATGGTTGCCGACCAAGCGCCATGGCGAAATTCGACCTTCATCTTCACATGATGGCTGGAAGAACCTAAATTACTGTCCTGCATGCAAATTCCCAATTATAGTTTTGTTGTCTAGGGTAATCGAGCCAACAAACCATGGGGAATACAATTCTCAAGTTATCCGTAAATTTGAGTGTTTCTTTAGATAATAGTATAGTGTTTACTTTTATTTTTGTTCTTAAATCACAACCTTCCCACCACCACCACCACCCATTTGGAGATTTTAGTCATAAATACTCGAAATGATTGATAGTGAATTCTTGTATTGAAGCCCTGTATTCCCTGTGGATTCGATCCTAACCTTCAATTAAGTTAATTACTGATAGAGATTGCTTATTGGAGCGTGAACATCAGGTCAATGGTTAATTTGATATGGGTTCATGATTTCCTTTAAGTATTCTTTCATAATCTAAGGTTGCAAACTAGATTTACCTCAGATCTTCTAGTGTTGCTTGAAATTGAATATTAAAGTGGAAGGAATTCATGATAGCAAGTATCTATTTCAGTATTTGGATTCATGTTTGGAAGAATTTAATCAGCTAAGGTTGTAGATTGTTTTGACTGATTACGCACATGATATTTGAGAAAATTCATGTAAAGCATGGTAATTGATTGATGAATAATTATAGTTAACGGCAATTATAGCCTACCCATAAAGAACTAACCACTGTGAGCAGTGATTAAGACCTATATCATTGATCAATTTTGATTAAGCACATCCCTAGGCCCTTTCTTCATTGATGGAAATATAAAGTTTGAAATCCTGAACTTAGATATACAATCCCCCCGCCACCACCGCCACCACCTCCCTCTTCTTCTAATAATCATTTTTCCTTTTAACTAGCTTACAATTTTTTAGTTCAATGTGTGACTTCATTGCTTGAATTTGTGTTACACATTTCCCATGGATTTGATCCCTAACTTTAGTTGAGTTTATAATATATGACTATCGCCGATAGCTTGGACATGTATGAGTTACAATTTGAGCATTATCACAAAACTCAAAGAACTTGGTTGGAATGCTTAAACCCTAGCTTTTCTCCTCTCCAATTCTTGACCTTAAAATATTCTAAGTATTAATTAGAGTAAAGATACATAGGGTATTGATAAGGGACCTAAACTAGTCATCATATGTTGAGAGTAAAGACACATAGGGTATTGATAAGGGACCTAAACTAGTCCTAAAATATTGAGATTTTTATTTGGGAAAGGTGGAAAAAGATGAAATTTACTAAATATTTACTGTCACGACCCAAGCTAGGGCCTAGGTATGACCCGAAAATTAGAATTCCCCGAGTAAATCCCAACCAAGCCTTTTAGCATATCATAAGTATACGTAAGGTAAAAGCATCAACCAATACTCTCAAGTAATAAAGTAGAAATAAGTCTCAATAGTAAGGAAGCAATCATAGGCGAGGGAGGACAACTTAGACTCCATGCATAATGCAAAGCATCCTCTAAATGGTCTATTATAGGTGGGAATTAAGACATGTTTCTAGCTCAACCTTAAGAAAAGTAATAAAAAAATAGTCTCAAAAGTATCACAAAATCAAAAACAACAATGGTAAAGTAGCACTAGATATGCCCTCGAAGTATGATGACTTGCCATCGATCTTCAAAGCAAATTCAAAATCTAGTTACATGGATGACGAGTAGAGTGAGATCCCTTTCCTATATTATAAAATAATGTAGATAAATAAGTATGTTTTAGTACGCTTGAACGTACAAAGTATATAGTGATATAATGTATAGTACTATAGATGTATGAAAAACAGAATGGGTAAATTCCTTGTTGGAGTGCTACTTTAGGCTTTTTGTGATTTCACATCTTAATTATAATTATTTATTTAAGCGGTGAACGATCTATCAAGAGAAAATATACTTTTACACAATCAATGAGTGAATCGAACTAAGATTATGGTTTAGCTAATAATCATGTTTAGCATCAATTTCGTTATGTTATATTATTATGTAGTTGTTGATTCACAAGGTTTTATTTACCTAATCAGGTTTGCATGCCTCTACTGACATATTCTCATTGACAGCCTAACTACATCGTTGAGCGGGAATATGCATGATCACTAAGACGCATTAAAGTTGTCTTTCTATATTTGAACCAAGCGAGGTGGATGGGTAGGTGTCACAAGTCTACCATACTCGAATCATCCTAGTTTCTTAGAACAAACAAGCTCCCTATATCCTGAGTTCTGTCCACTCCAACATCTCTCGAATTCAGAGTAGACAACAAGTGTATTTCGTGGTTGGCCAGACTATGAGATATAGATTAAATGAATATAGGAACAAATAAGATGATAAACAAATATTTTGAATTAATAATGACTAAACGATCATCTTATTAGCTATTGTAATCTTAGAACGAGAAATTTAATTTCACATAGACATGGAGGAATTACCACAAATTATCTATACTATATTAAAAGCGTGAAGGCCCTTAGAAATGTTATTTGAATTTTTTGTTGTTCATTAAATAACTCTTTTTAGATAAAATCGTCTTTTCACTATTTTTCTTAATTTATTATTTTATATTTTATTTATTTAGTTTTAAAATTCACTTTTGAATTAGAATTTACTTTTGATTTAGGACTATTCTTTATAAATAATTGTCTAGACTATGAATGAAAGAAAAAGTATTATTATTTTTATAATATCTAAAAGTTTTTAAAATTAATTAAAATTTTACTATCGAATATTTTGTTAAGAAAAGTAGGTAATATAACAAATTTAAAAAATTAAAAAAGATCAGTTTTATTACTTTGTAGACATTAAACTATTTTTTTATATTTAGGAATCTTTTTTTAGATTAAATTTTAATCAATTAATTATTCAACTTCTGACTATTTAACTTTAAATTATTACTTTATGTATTTATAAACTATTAAAATATCTATATTATAAGTAATTGAATTGATTTTTGTCATCCTCACCAGTTCACAATAGATCGATTAAACTATTTCATCAAACTAATAATATTTATTTAATTTTGTTTACATGAATATTATATTTATTAATAGCAAATATTATTTACATATAATATTTAAATTGAAATGACATATACATGCAAAGCAAAGCACGTGTTGAATTAGTTCAAAGATAAATGTAAAAAGAAATAATAATGGAAAAGAAAAGATGAAATCAAAATTCTCCGACCTTCATGGTAGCTTTTATTTCTCTCTAGGTCAAAACTTATGTAAAAATATAATTTTATAAAATATTTATAAATATAAAAAAAAATCTTAAAATAAAATAATTGAATCCAAAATAAATTAAGAAATCAAATCGGAGAGGAAATTGTACTGTTCTTCGACGTGTGGTGCACGTGAAGGGTACAACAGCAACGGCTTCTTTGTCCATGACTGCCACGTGGCAGAAGCAGCCAAATTGCAATTAAAATTGCAACTTTTTCAAGCCTTTTATATATATATATTAGTTTTTTTATATCGTGCATTGCACAGCCTAATAGATATTATTTTTCTTTTTTAATTTTTATAATCTAGATAAAATTTGGAAAGTTAATTTAAATATTTAATATTTTTTAGTATTCTTTAAATAATACACATAATAGATATGACATAGTAAAATTAAATAGACACATTTTAATAATTAATTAAATTTTTTTATTTATTCTTAAAAAAATTTAAAATCAAGCAGTTAAAGCAAACACGTCAATAGATAAGTTATCAGGTAAAGCAAGCAACTAATGCAACCAATAGTTGCCACCTTCAGTTGCCCTGTAGCCTATTCTGTTTTTAAAAAGATCTAAATATTGATGTAAGTAACATCTGAGTTTGTTATCAAGTTTTATAAATTACATACTAATAATTAATATACTCTTCACAAAGCTATGGATGAAAAATAGAATTTGTAATGGGAGGGCCCACATGTATTAAAAGCAAATGGTCATAGAGCCTCTTTAAGGCTAAAAGAAAATTAGGAATAAATAGAATAGAGCAAATTAAAGGGCACACATATTTTTTGTTGATGCAGCTGAAGAGAGCTTTTTAGGAGCTTAGCAGACTGAAGTACCACGCGTCAGTATTGAGAAGAGTACACGAATATATTAAGGAGCGTGAAATACCTAAAATATCCTTACCACCCCAAGCTCCTCACTTTAGCCTCTTATAATATAAGAGAATTTTATATATATATATATATATTCAATTTAATTCATTAAGTTATCTGCTTAATTTTTCTTCTATAATCTTTCTTTTTTAATTTATTTGAGCTTCAAATCTCTTTATTTTCACATCAATTTAATCCTACAAATAAAATATACAATTTAGCATAATTCATAAAATTTATGCTCAAAACAGATTTTAAAACGGATTAAAAAAAAGTATTAAAGATAAGGTATATAATGACTAAAAATATGTATTTTTGGCCTAACATTATGTCACGACCTAAACTAGAGCCTGGACGTGACACAACAAATGGAGAACCCGAAAGAACCCTAAACAAGACTCTTAGCATATCATACACACATCCTTGGTCGCGGAAGAAAGATAAAACAACAAGAGAGACATAAACCAAGCAAATTAAAACTAAGGGAAAGAATTTATACTTAAATAACATAGATGAGTCAAGCTCAATCATAATTACATTACTTGTCCAACAGCACCTCTAGGCTTAGAATTGAGTGGGGGCCAAGACAACTTTCATGGCTCACCCTCATGGTCAAAAGCATACAATAGATAAAGAGAGCCTTTGCATAACATAAGAAAAATAGATATCATCCCCGGAGATGAGGACTCACCAAACTTACTTTGAAGAGATAGTACTAACCAAGTGGAGAAGGAGGATGACCAAATGTCCAATTCGTACATGGTAACATTATGTAGGTATAGAGTATGCATTAGTACATTTGAATATACTAAGTATGTAGGATGCAAGGCAACAAAAGATAGACAACATAGGCAAATACAATATTATAAGCAATGGATAGCATAATAACAATATGACATGTATGAACGATGCTTGAAGTAAAACATGCCTATATAAAACATATTACATATGTAAGAAGATACCATCATCCAAAACCAAGCAACTAGTACTTGAAATCCAAGGCTTAGCACCCCCTTGGAGGGTGATCGAGGTATATACCCCTCAGTCGGTAGATGGACATAACACCCTCCATCATAGTGGTCAAGGTATCAAACTTTTTACTGGTTGATGGACATCTCACCCTCCATCATAGTGGTTAAGGTATCAACCCCTTAACCAGTTGATGGACATCACACCCTCCATCATAGTGGTCAATGTATCAACCCCTTAAATGGTTGATGGACATCACACCCTCCATCATGGTGGTTGAGGCTAGACATCACCCCCCCTCCCCCCAACAAGGTGTGGCCAACTTGTAACACTATAGATACTTTTCAAGAAATCAACATATAAGTACATTACTTTCATCATCATAAAGTCACTTAACTCATATATCATGCATTGGCCTTCAATGACTCAAGAAACATTAACCCGACATTTTAGCAAACACTTGGCGGGTGTGTAATGCTAGTATAAAATCATGTAATTCAAGAATGAAATCATGCAAGAAAACTTGAAGTAAATCAACTCACCAATACTTGGTTATGGCCTCATGCAATGTACATTGAAACCCTTCATCAAATCTCAAGTTAGATGATAAATCTATAGCTCAAAACATGCTTAAATAGTCACACTTTTATTAAATCCCAGCATAGTTCATAGTCAAATTCATAATAAGTAAGACTCATAAGTAAATCAACTTACAAATATGCAACTTATGTAAAAAAAAGAGGGTTGGGCAACACTTGGTTATGCCTTCCTATGCATTTTAAGAGTGTATTTTACATGATTACAACAACAACAGCAGCAGCACACCCAGTTGTGTCCCACAAGTGGGGTTTGGGGAGGGTAGATTGTACGCAGACCTTACCGCTACCTCATCGAGGTAGAGAGGCTGTTTCCTAATACCCTCAGCTCAAAACCCATAAGTAGAAGTACTAGATATGGATGTATTTTACATGATTATGTCCATAAAAAATATTTACAAACAAATGTCTATAGATTCATTTTGAAAGTGTGCATAATTGAACTAATATGTAAAAGTAAAAAAAAAAAAAGAACAAATAGAAATATTTGAATATTTGCTTTTGCAATAAATGCAACATGTGTGGATAATGACCTTCTTCGTAGGGAAAGGGAAAAAAATTGGCAACAAAAGAAAGCAACCAATGGTTGCATTTAATGTAGTTGTATTTTTTTTTTTATCTCTCTTGCATTAAAAAATTCGCATGATTGTTGTTGAAAATACATATGCATATACCTTATAATTTTTTCACTAAGTCAGGTAACCAATTAGGTGGAAGGACTACCGAATACAAAATTAAAAACCAATTACATAACTTTTCTTATTTGTCTCTAGTTCATTTAATGCTTCTCATAATTATGTAAATTCACTTGAGTCTTCTTTGAAATTTTTCTTTCAAGTTTAGAAAGAAAATTCATACAAAAGTATACAGTACCAACAAAAACATATATATAAAATACAACACTGTCTTGGTGAGGTTGATTTTGGAGTTACTTTCGTTTTAGATATATCTATGTAAAATGTCTCTATTTTAATTCACCATGAAGGTAGAGGGATAGAACAAGTTTGTTCATATTTATTTTAAAAATAAAATTTGTGTTTTTCATTTTTTAAAAAAAATTGGGACAAGTTAAATAAAATGAGTTGGATTGATAAATGAACTGTCGATATCGTGTATGAGTGTGTTGGATTTGCACAAGTATTGTAGATTTTATTAAAGGAATAAGCATTTAATACTTTTGACATTTACAAAGAAATGAAGAAAGGTAATAAATGTACATAGAGTAAATTTAATGTGAAAAGGACAATCGGTAAATAAACTTTACATAGTAAGATGTGACCACAATAAACACCAC
>JAOTQJ010173105.1:29045-66628 GCA_025642045.1 Solanum sejunctum | reverse complement strand
GTTTCAGGAGCTTTTGGGTAGCCACTTATGTTTCTATCCTTGTAAATGTATTGAAAAATGTGTTTTATTCAGTTCTTCTATCTAGAGGTCCGTGGATACTTGTGGGTTACGGGTGTGTTGTATGGTTTTGTATACTGGATCAGGCGGCGGGATCGCATTATGTATTTATTCGAGTGGCATGCTTATTAGGCGGCAGGACCGCAGGGGTGACCTTGCCGGCCCGCATATATTTACTTATGCATATACACTACTATCTGGGGAGCTGCTAGAACTTTTTTTCTGCAGGTGCGGTTAGTCAATAAAACAGAGGAAATTCTGCCGAAATTTCTGTAGAATGTCGGGCTAGGTTATAAAGGAATTTGGCTCGGTAAGTGTTTCCATGCCCCTATTGGGCACTGGTCATGACCCCCGGGGTGGGGTGTGACAGTGTATTTGTATTGTGTACATGAAATTAGAAATGTGCTTTTAATGATGATGCATCAACGAAGGCATCTAACTAGCTAATGTTGTTCACTGTTTTCACCAGCTAAAGAAGAATGGCGATTCAATTAATACAAAGGCACATTTGAAGAGTGTGTCTATTCAGAAAGAGGTTCTATGGTGTATACTAATTGCGGACAATATAGTTCTGATTGATGCGATACATATAGGATAAAGTTAATGATAGGTTAAAGGTTTGAAGATAAACTCCAGAGTTCAAGTAATTCAAATAGAGTAGAACCAAAACAGAATAATTGATGAACAAATTTAGTGTTATGATAGATGATACAAACATGGAAGTGAGGGTTGTAACATAACCTATTCTCTAGAGAGAAAAAGTTAAATACCATAGGTCTTTCATCTAGAGTAATGGGGAAGTCGATGATGATGTGACCATGGCATTGAGACAACATGGATGAACTGGAGGTTTGTCTTTGGATTATTATGTGATAAGTCACATAAACTTAAAGGTAGGTTCTACAAAATGACAGTTAGATTGTCTTCGTTAGATGGAGCATAGTGCTGGTCAGTCAAAAACTCACACGTTCATAAGATGCATGTTATAGAGATGAGGATGTTGAGATGGATTTATGAACATACTGGAAATGACAAGATTAGGAATGAGGTTATTTAGGAGAAGGTAGGAGTGGCCTCTGTGGCAGACAAGATGAGAGAAACATGACTCGGATGGTTTGGACATGAGTAGAGGAGGTGTGTAAACACCTCCGTTAAAAGGTTCGATATATTAGATTTAGGAGTTACACGGAAAAGTAGAGAGGTGATCAGACAAGATATAACACAACTTTATATTACTAAGGATATGACCTTAAATAGAAAAAAAAGGAGGTCACATATTAGGGTAGAAAGTTAGTAATGATAAAATGTTATCTTGCCTTGTGGCAGTTTTAAGTGAATCATATGATTAGTCATGCTATTATGATTCTATTATTATTATTATTATTATTATTATTATTATTATTATTATTATTATTATTATTATTATTTTCTTCTCGTAGAATTAACATTGTTCTTCATTTTATTCATTATTCCATATCTATTATTTTATTATTTTATTTTGGAATGGATACATTTGTTCCAAGGGTCTTTCAAAAATAATCTCTCAATGTCTATGAGGTAGTGATAAGGTTAGCATACACTTTACACACTCAAATCCTATTTTGTGAAATTTCGTTGAGTATATTATTATTTGATTATGATGGATGATGGAAACATGGAAGTGAGGGTTGTAACATAACCTATTCTCTAGAGAGAGAAAGTTAAATATCATAGATTTTTCATCTAGAGTAATGGGGAAGTCGATAATGATGTGACCATGGCATTGAGACAACATGGATGAACCAGAGGTTTGTCTTTTATTATTATGTGATAAGTCACATAAACTTAAAGGTAGGTTCTACAAAATGACAGTTAGATCGTCTTAGTTAGATGGAGCATAGTGCTGGTTAGTCAAAAACTCACACGTTCATAAGATGCATGTTCTAGAGATGAGGATGTTGAGATGGATTTATGAACATACTGGAAATGACAAGATTAGGAATGAGGTTATTTAGGAGAAGGTAGGAGTGGCCTATATGGCAGACAAGATAAGAGAAACATGACTGGGATGGTTTGGACATGAGTAGAGGAGGTGTGTAAACACCTCCGTTAGAAGGTTCGATATGTTAGATTTAGGAGTTACACGAAAAAGTAGAGAGGTGATCAGACAGGATATGACACAACTTCATATTACTAAGGACATGACCTTAAATAGAAAAAAAGGTCACATATTAGAGTAGAAGATTAGTAATGATAAAATGTTATCTTGCCTTGTGGCAGTTTTAAGTGCATCATATGATTAGTCATGCTATTATGATTCTGTTATTATTATTATTATTATTATTATTATTATTATTATTATTATTATTATTATTATTATTATTATTATTATTATTATTTTCTTCTCGTAGAATTAACATTGTTCTTCATTTTATTCATTATTCCATATCTATTATTTTATTTTTTTATTTTGGGATGGATACATTTGTGCCAAGGGTCTTTCGAAAATAATCTCTCAATGTCTATGAGGTAGTGATAAGGTTAGCATACACTTTACACAGTCAGATCCTATTTTGTGGGATTTCACTGAGTATTTTATTATTTGAAAAGGGTTTTATTGCTAATTGGTTGAACCATTTCCTATAAGACTCCATTACCTATGCAAACATAATGAACTTCATTATTTTTGAAGCTATTAATTATTCTGGATAAATAAATAAAATACTTTGACATAACAAATAAGATATTCTATTATATTGACATTTTGAGCTATATAAAATTCTTATGTTTATTTTTATTTTTGTAAATTTAGAAGTTTTTTTTCTCATATAGTCAGCTAGTTTTATACATCATAAAATTAAATGTTGAATAAAATTTATTCTTTTTATAATTTTTTTCTTGAAAATAAAAAATTATAATAGAGAGATAATAGAAATGGAAAAAGCAACCAAGAAGTTACAATCAATAAAAGATATATTTATTTTTCATATTTCTCTTTATTAAAATGTCAGCAATATCCTATATTATGTGGTCTGCGCCAATTGAGTAATTTTGTCACGACTTTGAATAAATTGTGAGTAGCACCTAGACTAATCTTTCGGTGGAAGAATCGAACCTCTAACCCAACTAACCAAACTAGCACACTTTAAGCAATTTAAAGTTACAAAAGAAAGTTTAAATAAAAAATCAATTGAATTTTCATAAACTCATACAGAAATCTAACAAGAACAAAATAATCCCCGAAAACTAAAAGTTATTGTACCAGAGCTCTAACTACAAGTCTAAACATGGGGATGTTATTGCTCCCCAGCGCACGCATGTGTACATGGTTTTAACATGTAATATAGTGTCCTTATTAGGAGTCGGGATTTTAAACCCAAGGGATTTAAACCAAAGTCAATTACCAATCCAAGTTATTGCGCTAAGTGTGTCTTTATTGAGAATAATAAAAAGATGGAGTGAAAAACAAAGTAACTAATTATACTACTACAGTTAACTGGTTTGTGGTGAATTATCAGATTACATACGATTCCAGGATTGTAACCTTGTTGATGCATGATGTGCTGTCAAAAATACAACACATTTGGTGCTTAAAACAAGGGATTTTGTGAGTTCGTAAAATAATTTTTTAGTGTTTTGATGTGTTTTGATGTTAATCTTGCAAAAAAGTTTGGTTGGCATAATTTTGAAAAAAAATTGTAGATTTTGCTGAAGTATAAGCCTTACGAGCTAACAATGAGTTGTAGCTTAACCTATGAGTTGTAGGGTGGTGTCGTAGCAGAAATCAGAGACCAAAAATTAGAAATCTGCCAAGTGAAGGTCATCCCTACGAGCCTAGCCTATGAGTCGTAATACACACTACGACTTGTATAAATGGACTTGTAGTAAGAACCAGAGGACCAAAATGTTGGATAAAAAAAACTGAAGATCAAGACTACGAGACTAACATATGAGTCATAGCTCAAGTAACTCGTACCTATGGGTCATACCAGTTCAGTCTAAGATGCCAAGAACCTGATATGACACCCCAACTATGATTCTTAGGCCAACCTACTAGTTGTAACTGTGATATTCATCAGATGCAAACTGTTTATCTGCATAATTCCAAGGGTTATTTTATAAATACTATAAATAGTCTTAAGTTAGGTTTTTGAGGAGAGATCAAATAGTAAACAATTCTCCATTACATTTTGAAGCTTTTCTTAGGTTTCTTAGAGTAGATTATTGTTCTTTTTTGGGAAACCCATCTTGGAGATTGCAAATCTTGCCTTGTACTCATTGTTGATCAATCAAGCTTGTGGGTTTACAACTTGTGGTGCCTATTTCCTTTATTTTTATTGGTGAAACTCTCAACTATGTCTATTATTTGCATATTTGTGTGTTTTATCTTAGCCATGAGTAGCTTAGCACCCACAAATTGGGGTTATGGGAACCATAGGTAGTTGACTTGAGATGACCTAGATTTTGTTTATGTCTATGATTGGGGCATTGCATGCATTATCTATTTCCCTTTGTGATTAATGTTGTTTCGTCGTGGCCAACACCAAACCCGCTTATTACCACAATCTCAACCAAGGTAGTGACAAATAAGAAAAGGAAAGTAGATGACATGATTTAGTTGATGTTTTCCCATCTAATCGACCAAACTTGACCAATGGGAGGTTGACTGGGATAATAGGTAATGGTTAGTTGGCACACCATGGTAGCCGACCAAGCGCCATAGTGAAATTCAACCTTCACCTTCATAAGAGGTCTGGAAGAACCTAAGTTATCATCCTGTCTGCAATTCACTAATTGTAGTTATATTATCTAGGATAATTTAGTCAACGAACCATGGGGAACACAATTTCCAAGTTGTCCCCAAAATTGAGTGTTTTCGTGCATTTTAATTAGTGTTTATTTTATGTTGCTTTTGAATCACAACCCCCCTCCCCCTCCCCCTATTTAGAGATTGTAGTCATACATACTCGAAAAGATTAGTAGTGAAATCTTGTAGTGAAGCCCTATATTCCATATGGATTTGACCCGAACTTTGGTTAGGTTAATTATTGATAGCGATTGCTTTCTTATTAGAGCATGACCATCACATCAAAAATTATGGTGCCATTACTGGGAAATATAGCTAGGTTTTGATTTGATTTCACTATTAGTTAATTCTAGTGTTAATTTCTAGAGTCTCTTGTACTTTACTTTTATTTTTATTTTTGTTGTTTGATTTCTTTTGCAGAGGTGTATTAGGGTTGTATGCCCAATACAAGGAACGAAGGAAATTCCTTAGCTCCACTAAATTTGGAGATCCATCGACTACCAAGAAGGATGGCTCGAGTGAATAAGGACATTGAGGTTGAGGAGGATAGGTATGTGAATAAGGAAGACTTAAGAAGACAGGAGAATCCACCACCAAGGGTTAACTGGCCACAACTTAGAGATTTTAATGCAAATGCTTACGGCTAGAATCAGTACCAATTGAACCCTATGGCGACGGATGTTACCAGTTCTATAGTACTGCCCCCTCTACTGCCAGATGCTAAGTTCATGGTATCGAGTAGATTGCTCCAGATACTCCAAAATCATGTCCTATTCATAGGGCTACCGTAAGAGGATCCCCACTATCATCTCCAAAATATCATCTTCATGTGCAAAAGTGTCACGGGGACACAAAATATTTTTATTGATGCTATTGGATTGAGGGTGTTTCTGTTAGCACTGACTGGCAATGCAACTACATGGTTGTCTGAGCTGCCTCCAGGTACCATCACGAGTTGGTAGAACCTCCTCAAGGAATATAAGGTTTTCATGAGGCTGATCTTGAGCCGCTATCCAAGCGCAAATACCTTTATTTAAGAGAATATTTTTGGTGTAGAAAGTCTCAAATTCAGGATCTTTCGCTGCGCGAATTTCTTGAGAAACGAAGTCATAAGCACGTAGGTTCAGAGCTAGACCGACTACTCCAAGAGCATTCATTTATAAAATGGTCACTGGTACAAATAACATAAAGAAATGTAACCAATGTTTATTGGAAAAGCAACCCCAAAGATTTGGGACCAAAAGCGGTTAGCGGTGACCATTGAATAGGTCTATTCGACTTGAGTTGCAGAGGGTGTTCTTAGAAAAATATTTCCTAAGGTCAAAGAAGCTGAAGCTTAAAGACCAAATTAACAACTTCGAGTAATTACCTGGAGACTCTCTTAGAACTACATGAGAGAGATTTACCAAATGCTTGTGGATGGTCCCTGATTACAAAATTGTTGATGATGCTTTGGTCGAGATCTTCTATAGAGCACTGATGATAATAGCAAAGCTTGTGCCAACACGATCTTGGGAGGTGTTTCTCTTGATCAAACGTTTGAGCTAGTGGCCAAAAAAAATGGAACAAGTGGTGAAGACCAGCAGAGCATGGGGCAAAGTGAGCACAGTAATGCAAAACGTTCTTGTGCGGTTACCACAAATAGTGAGCAGGCTAAAGTAAATAAAGAGATTATGGATCAACTTGCTCAACTCCATATAAGCATGGATTTGGTTATGAAGCAAAACCAAGCTAGTGTGAAGGCAATAGCTCACCAACCCATAATTACTCCTATGTATGATGATCAATTCTTTGATGAGGATGCCTGTTGTGTGAGTAACTAAGCAGCGGGTTTCTAGAATAATCCCCAAGGGTCCAATTTAGACTATTGAAGGCAAGGTTCTAGGAATAAATGTCGGAACTTCAACCATGATGGGATGTATAGAGACAACCAGGGTAGATACATGAGAGAGAGAGAGTGCCAGATGTAGAATGGGGAAGAATAGACGGCTACAGGAATGGTCCTTATATGCCACCATAAAATCGTGATGCCAGAACGAGCAATTCTAGGATTGAAGATATGTTTGAAAAATTATTTAAATGACTCGACCACCAAGATGAGACTCTAAAGGGAATGAAGGTAGATATTTCAAGTATTAAGCAAAAAATAGAGTCTCACTCGGTGGTCATCAAGAAACTTGAATAACATTTGGGCAAGTGTTTTCACAATTTAACCAACGCCAAAAGGGCACCCTACAAACTAATATTGTTCAAAATCCTAAAAATGAAGGGCATTGCATGGCGGTGATGACTCAGAGTGGCAAGAGCACAATGGATCCCCTTATGCCAATTATTGTGAATTAAGTTGATAAGGAGGGTCTTGATGGTTAAGTTGAGGTTGTGGGAGTAGATCCAAAGTTTGGCAGGATGCAACAGGAAGAGACAAGGGAGCATGACAAAGTGAAATCCATCCCAAAACCTCCTCCTCATTTCCCTCAAAGTCCCAAGAAGAAGGAAGAGTAGGGAAAGTTCGAACACTTCCTCTCAATGTTGAAGCAACTCTCCATCAACATTTCTCTCCTAGAAGAATAGAAGAAAATGCATCGATATGCTAAATATATGAAGGACTTAGTCACCAAGAAACACACTTTAAGCCAAGAGTTCTTACAAGAACTCCAATAATGTAGTGCGATTATGACTAAAAGTCTTGCTCAAAAGTGAGAGGACCCCGGGGCATTCACCATTCCTTGCACTATCGGCGACGTTGAATTTGCAAGAGCATTATGCGACTTAGGAGCAAACATCAACTTAATGTCTCTTATTGTATTCAAAAAGCTTGGCCTTGGTACTCCTACCCTGACACAAATGAGGTTGCTTTTGGCAGATCAAACCATTAAAAATCTGGTGGTAATCCTTTTGGATGTGCTTGTTAAAGCCGATAAGTTCATCTTTCCAATAGGTTTTATGATCCTCGACTATGAAGTTGATTTTGAGGTGCCCATCATTTTGAGGAAACCTTTTCTGTCCACTAGGAGAAGACTAGTGGATGTGGATTCAGGTCAGTTGCGATTCAAGTTTAATGATATTGAAGTTGTATTCGATATTCGCCAATCCATGGAACACCCAGATGAATGCAAGAGTGACGTATGGATCCTCGATGATAGTTGACAACAGAAGATGACAAAGTCGGGCCACGACGTTAAACAAGGCGCTTCTTGGAAGGCAACCCAATCATTTTGCTGATTATTTGTTTGTTTGAGACTTAAAGTAGTAGTAGTTGTTTGATTTAAATTAAGAGACAATGATGCAATTATAATAATTTTGAGAATTTCTGTGCTTTGAAACTTAGTTTATAGGTAAGAATTGGAAGAATTGAAGATTGGGAAAAAATATTTTTGAACTGGAGCAGCTCCTATGAGTCGTAGTCCTCATTACGAGTCATAGTTATGCCTTGTTGGGGGAAACAATAAGTATCTGAAGTTGGCATATATCCTATGAGCCAACTTTACGATTTGTAGGATCCCCTATGAGTCGTGCGTGGGGTTTCTAGTGTCCAGGTATGATTCCTAAATTTTTACCAAGTGTTGGGTCTAGTACCAAATTGGGACCTACGAGTCGTAGAACGACCTATGACTCATACTCGGGGTCTCGTAGCCCCGATCTACAACTTTTTAAAATCTGACCTACTTTGCTTATAAAAAGGGTCAAAATTATTTTTGACCCCAAATTCAATTCTTAAACCCTAAGAGGCGACGAAAAACCCTCCCCCATCACCCATGTCATTTTTTCAACCAAGTTCCCAATAACCCACGTCATTTTCTAACAAGGATTCTGGCGAGGTTAGAAATTTTTAGGGTTTCAACGCGAATTTCACTCCCCTTTGGTTCACTTCTCAATTTGATTGGTAAGCTCTTTGATTTAATTTCTTAATCTTTGGTGATGATAGTTATTCCCTATATGAGTATAAGTCTAGTTTGATCATGTTTAAGCATGCCATACATTGATTATTGCATTAGAGTTGTAATCTAGGGTTTTCAGGCTTTTAAAGAATTGAGTTATTGATTGAACCTTGTTTACATTCTTGAGTGGGTGATTGTGAGTACGAAATGTGTGATTTTTGGTACGAGATATGTAATATTTGGTCACTTACGGTCTGAATGGTTGTCAGAATTGAATTTTAGATAGTGAATACCTAGGCTTGACCATTTTGGATTGGATTGAATTGCTATGTATGGAAATTGCATCCCTGGGATTATTCTATACTTGTCAAGTGTTAGTTTGCAAAGTACTCTATGGTCAATGTGTTTAACGAAATATAGAATTAGTTTCTACTCTTAGGGATAATGGTTGCTTTAAATTGCTGATGCTAGTATGGAATTGATTATGTTCTACTTAGTCATTCTCTGCTCTTATTTGCATGATTAGGTTGAATTTTGTGTTGAATTTGTGCTTGGTGTGGGAAATGCTTAGGCATTGCAAGTGACTTCTGTGCTTAGCTATGACGCACTCTTACGACTCATAAGTTTCTATACAAGTCATAGTGTCTCATCGTAGCAAGCATTAGTCACCTGTAATCCCTTAATATTTCTCATGCGAGACACATATACGATTTGTAGTACTTGGTACGACTCATAGGGAGGGTCTCGTAAACTTTTCTATGTTTTGAAAATGTTTCTGAAAATAGTTGCGAGCTCAGACTATGACTTGTAGGTCACCCTACGAGTCATAACTGCTTCTCATATCTATGATCAAAAAGTATTTTTAAAGGAACAACTAGTTCTATAAGGATAGTATACGATTCATAGGTCACCCTACGAGTCGTAACGACAATTATACTTGCACATCTGCAGTTGCATCAGTGCTTGGTTAATCTTTATTTGTTTTTGTTTCTTGTTCTTTGCTTTGTATTTCAGTGAAGTAAACATATGGGATTTATATGTTGCTTTGTGGGTTATTTTCAGATAAAATGCCTCCAAAAGACAAACGGGCTATTCAAACTCTCCAATGGAGGTTGCAGGATAAATCCTCCGACACCGAGCAATCTAAGGGCTCTATGGAAGTCCATAAAGTTAGGTTATACCCAGAGGCCAATAGACCTCAATCTCGGGCACTCGCAGCTCAGACACCCATGGAAGTGAGTAGCTCCTCCTAGTTTGAAGAGGAGGAACAACAGGGCAACAGGGATGGGTCAGACAGTAGCTTGCCACAGATGATCCCCTCACACTAGGGTACAGAGTCAAAGTAAGAGAGCACTTCTCAGCAGAAGGAGGTCCAGTCCCATCCCCTAGCCAACTACAGATGGTGCATCCCTGAGATGAAGAAAATATATGAACAAGGGTTGGAGCCAAAGGGGCAAGGTAAGCCAGTTTGCCAATTTCATGAAGAGTCCCGACTGAATGCCTCGAGCTTAGATAGAGTGCCTAGATTGGATGCTGAGTTGGATGAGCATAGGCTACGATGGACCACACAATAGTTGGGCAAATATGCCCCTTACATAGTAATCGCATTCTATGCAGTGCACCTTGCTACACTCTGCTTGGGGTTGCCAAAGAACAAAAGACCAATTGAGCAATCGAGACTATGGGTGGTGACAGTCCGGGGGAGAAGAGTTGATTTCTCGGAGGAGATGATTCAACGAGTGCAATTTGGGCCTACTTATACAGCCCCTTAGTCCACCATGGAGTATGATAACCATATTGAGAAGATGAGGACAATGATGATTGGGAAGGACATCAGGGCTAGGACGGAGCATCTACGGTTGATTGCTAGCCAGATTTGTGAGGAGCGTGTTGAGTTAATATGGGTTACAAACCACACAGATACTATAGTAAAAGCCCATCTCTCATTCCGGGCCAAGTTTTTGTGGTCCATTATCTATTGGCATATTAGGCCAACTTTTATGGATAATGTGATCATCCTCGAGCGAGCTATATTATTGGCCAACCTTCTAGCTATGTATGCTATAGATTAGGTCAGGATAATTTCAGAGCAGATTCGTGAGGCTGCAGCTCAGACGAGCACCGCACTGCTATTTCCAGTTTTGATTTATCAACTATGCAGTGCAGCAAATATTTTTATTGACCCTCATTGAGACCCTCATATAGAGGCCACACACTATGGATCCCAACCTGATAAAGGCTGATGAGAACCCGGTGGCCTTACCTCAAGCTATCCCACCTCCTATCCCAGAGCTATTTTTGGTTGATCCTTAGGTTCTGGGTTCACCTTTAGCTTCTACGGGCACTACTATGGCTACTACAGATCCCACACCGGTAGCCGAGATCGAGTCTACACCATTTACTAACACTTCAGCACCAGCAACAGCTATATTTCAAGTTAACCCTCTTTTCTCTATTGTTGCTTTTCAAGCTTTATTTGCAGGGTGGCTATAGCAGAGGGCAGGCTGTGAGAGTTATCAGCACGGGTCTGGCCGTTGATTGATTAGACTATTTAGGACCCCAAGAAGAGGATGAGGGAATTTTCCTGAGATTTAGTTAATGATAGAGTTCGAGCAATTAATGCATGGGTCGATGCGTTCGAGGCTAGATTCCACAAGAGGCTCGAGGGTGCTAGGCCTATCGACATAAGTGCGGTGACTGATCAGTTGGCTAGGTTCAAGGTCAACTTGTTGCAACTATTAGAAGCCCCTGCTACAGCCTCAAATGTAGCACAAGTAGGTGATAAGGCATTTGTTTGGCTCACCGACCATCCGGATATCAATGGAAAAAGGCCCCTTGAGCATGCTGTCCAGAGCCGACCCCAAAGAGGCTGAGACATAAGGAGGAGCCCATACCTAAGAAGGTAGTGCAGGAGTAACTTTTGTTGGCAACTATTCAGAGAGAGAGAGCACAACACACCCCACCTGGAGAGGGTACTTCAACAGAGGAGGAGAGGTAGACTCAGGACCCTGCAGACCAACCCAAGACAGGTGCATGAGCACCATGATGTTTGACCACTTTTGACCCCAACTCTTACGTGTTTTTATGGATACACTGTCCTTTTATTAGACAATATTGTTTTTATTTTGTTTTTTGTGGATGTTCTTGTTGGATAATGTTTTTATTTTGATTTTGATTGTTAGTTTTGTTAACTGTTAGTTTTGAATATATATATATCTCTGTTATGTTTTCGTATGTTCATCTTTTCTTTGTGTTTTTACTTTGAGGATAAAGTATCATCTTTTGGTGGGGAGGTAGAAGTTATGGATTAAGGTGAAGTCTGAGTAACCTCAAGTCCATAACTTCCCTTATTTTTGATCCCAAGGTTTTCTTGCCGTGTTTTTTTTCCTTGTGGATGTTTAATTTACTTTTGAACTGGAATGTTTTAAGAAGTACAGATAATTTGTAAATGTATAGTAATGTTATCGTTTGACATATATATAGTTCTTAAATTTTCTTTAAACTTTTGATGCAAAATTGTGTACCCTCAAAATTTTTGAGGTTGTGATTATTGATGATTCATACATTTTTGAGTATCTGGCAATGTTTGTTATGATATTATAAAGGTAATATGAGACTGAAAACATAACCTGTGAGGTTACACTTGATTGTGGATGCAATTGCCATGTGTGCTGTGAGCTTATTTTATTGTATTCATGCATCCTGTATGGACCCAAAACTTGCCTTGTTACTCTAAAGTTGGTTTTGCGGTGGATATGGAAGGGATCTTAGGCCTTTCTTCCTTGAGAGAAACTACTTGTAGCCTAAATGATCCACCAAATGAGTAAGTGAATCCCTTGTTCTAAACTTTAGAGATTATCATGTATTCATTCTTTCTTGATACCTTGCTAGCTTAACCATGTTGGATGAAATGCCTTGATATTGGCCTTGGTCTATCCTTGAACATGTGAACCTTGATTGAGGCCAAAGGCCTAAGTTGAGGGTGGCTGCAGTTAATGGCCCTGGTTTAAGGCATAATATTGTGTACTTCACCTGAGGCTAAAAGCCTAAGTTAAGGGTGGCCCTTACTGTGGCAAAGTAATAATAATAAGGTGGTTAGTTAGGAAATCAAGAAAGAAATGAAAAAGTATGAATTGAGTGAAGTTATAGAAAATAAAAGTGCCTTGAGTTGAAGAAAAAGTAGCAAAAATAAGTTTGAAATCAAGGCTCAGCTGAAAAAGACAAAGAAAGCACTCGAGCGAAGTTCAAAACAGGAGAATAAGGGTGGATTATAAAAGCAAAAAATGTTGTTAAACATGGTTTAAGGATAACTTTAGTCACTATTTTCCCAAAATACCTCATCAAAGCATCCTGAGCTGATGTTACAAGCCTATAAGTCCTAAAGTGATCCACCTCCACTTTATCACCAAGCCAGAAGATGAGCATAGAGGCAAGCCTATGGTGTTAGTCAGTATGCATTGAATTTCAGTTGTGAGAGTGAGATTATTTCTTCAGTCCTTGAATTCTAAAATGCTTTTGAGTGATTATATGGGACTTCTTTCTAGTGAGGGTATTTGCACTACTTGAGTAGCATATGACTATACTGATGATTGTGGACTGTTGATGCTCCTTAGCTTATCATAGTTAGATTGTCAAGTATCTCATTATATTCTTGTTTGTTAAATGATTCCACAATCCTGTTTTGGAAATGGTAGCTAGGTATCTGAATCAGAGAAGTGATATATATGTCATTAGTTTAGTTGGTATGTATTTCTCTTTGTCTGTATAGATTAAGTCATCGCTTGAGGAAAAACAGCAATTCTAAGTTGAGGGTGTTGATGTTCTGTCAAAATACAACACATTTGGTGCCTGAAACAAGGAATTTTGTGAGTTCTTAAAGTGTCTTTTTAATGTTTTGATGTCTTTTGATGTTAGTCTTGCAGAAAAGTTAGGTTGGTATGATTTTGAAGAAAAGTTACAGATTTTGCTGAAGTACAGGACTTATGAGCCAACCTACGAGTCATAGCTTAAGCTACGAGTTATAGGGTGGTATCCTACCAGGAATTAGAGACCAAAAATTAGAAATCTGCCAAGTAAAGGCCATCTCTATGAGCCTAGACTATGAGTTGTAATACATACTATGACTTGTATAGATGGACTCATAGCAAGAATTAGAGGGCTAAAATGTTGAACAAAAAAACTAAAGACCATGACTACGAGACCAACATATGAGTCATAGCTCAAGTAATGGCTCGTACTTATGGGTCGTAGTAGTTTAGTCCAAGATGTCAACCATTACATGTTGAAGCTTTTCTTAGGTTTTTAGAGTAGATTATTGTTCTCTTTTGGGAAACCCATTTTGGAGATTGCAAATCTTGCCTTATACTCATTGTTGATCAATCAAGGTCGTGGGTTTGCAACTTGTGGTGCCTATTTCCTTTATTTTTATTGGTGAAATTCTCAACTGTTGATTATTTGCATATTTGTGTGTTTTATATTGTCCATGAGTAGCTAAGTACCCACAACTTGGGGTTGTGGGAACCATGGATAGTTGACTTGAGATGACCTAGTTTTTGTGCATTTCTATGATTGGGGCTTTGCATATTTTGTCTATTTCCCTTTGTGATTAGTGTTGTTTGGTGGTGGCCAACACCAAAAGCCACCTACTATCACAATCTCGACCAAGGTAGTGATGAATAGGAAAAAGGAAGTAGATGATAGGATTCGACTGATGTCTTCCCATCTAATCGACCAAAACTAACTAAGGGGAGGTTGACTGGGATAATAGGTAATGGTTAGTTGGCACTCCATGGTAGCCGACCAAGAGCCATGGTGAAATTCAACCTTCACCTTCATAAGAGGGCTGGAAGAACCTAAGTTACCTTCTTGTATGCAATTCACTAATTATAGTTATGTTATCTATGATAATTTAGTCAACAAACCATAAGGAACACAATTCCTAAGTTGTCCCCAAAATTGAGTATTTTCCTGCATAGTAATTAGTGTTTATTTTACGCCATTTTTGAATCACAACCCTCCCCCATCCCCTATTTAGAGATTGTAGTCATAGATACTAGATATGATTAGTAGTGAAATCTTATAGTGAAGCCTTGTATTCCCTGTGGATTTAACTCTAACCTTAGTTAGGTTAATTACTGATAGAGACCACGTTCTTATTGGAGCGTGACCATCACATCAACACACTTCTAGACTCACTACTTGCACTTATATCTGGGCTTTCTAATTACTAACTCACAGGGGAAAAATTTCCAAAACAAGGTTGCATGCCTTTGCTAGCCTACGCTTATTGACTACCTACCTATATTGTTGAGTGGGGATAGACAAAATCAATAATGATGCTCTAACATTATCTTCCTATACTTGAACAAAGCTAGGTGTAAGGGTAGTTGTCACGGGTCTCCTTTACGCGAATCAATCTAGTTTCCTAGCTGAACAAGCTCCTTATATTACGGTGTTCTACTCATTCCAATATCTATCGAATTCATAATGAATAACTAATTTACCCATAGTTGATTAGACTATGAAGTATATATAAAAGCAATATAAGAATAATCTAGTGGAAACCCATTCATAATATGCAAACATCAAGAACTAGAACATTGTCTATGGCTACAATCAGAGAATATAGGAAGATTAGCCAGACATTGTTATCTTACATAACAAAAATAAGTTAATCAACATTCACAATGAAGAATCAAAGGTAAAAACTAACCAAAGTAACCCTAGAATAAAGTTCTTAGTCGTCTATCCTCTGTTCTGTACGAAACTAGAAAAGCTAATGTTCTAAAAAAATATAACTTAAAACTCCTGTATTTCATTTTTGCCCTTGCGTCTTTAAAGTCCGTGACACAAACTTGACTGTTTTGAGTGGATTTTCACATTTAATGCTGACAGGGCCAATTTCTCCTTTCTTTGTACATGTTCGCAATGTGGACTTCATCCCTTTTCTTGCTTTGCACCTTTTTCTCCAAGATTTTAGCTTGCACAGCTTTTCCCTAAGTCCCTGACGCGTACTTGAGCCTTTATTCTGAGCTGAATGATTTCTCCACTTAGTTTAGCAGTCATGTTCTTCCTCAAAGTCCTGATATGAGTCCGAACTAGCATATTTTGTGCAAAAACACCTAGACTCTATAGATTTGTCCTCCGACTAAGATCTATGTATGAGTAGTTTTGGCTAGTTTGGCGTATAAATATGCCTAAGATCAGATGCATCCCCAAAAAATCAAACTGGAAAATAAATTATGTCTAAATTCAAAAACAAGTGGACTAAGATAGTCTGAGAATCCATAGTAGCTTGAAAGATGCTAGTTCACATTTGGATTCTGAAGTCAATGATCACCTAACTAAGGTCTATTTGCAGTTGCCTGAAGATGCTATGTATTCAACAAAAAACAAGTACAATATTAATGCATATAATAATAGTGTACTGGTAGGATCACACAATTACTCCAATAAGTGAAATATATATTAAGCAACTAGAATACGTAAACCATATATATATGTACTGAAAACATAATATTCACAACTAATGCTTCACATTGCAATTTCATACTTATCAAGCTTAAACTAAATTTAGAAATAGTCCTCTCAAAGGACCACATCCAAATAAGTAATGTATCAGAAAGTGACAATTGATCTAAATAATGTGTCAAACTGTGACACCTAATTCAATAATGTGTTGGAATGTGGAATCCGATCCAATAATGTATCCAAACGTGGCACTCGATCCAAAATATATTGATACATGACACCTGATCTACAAGAACAAGCATAATTATAATCACTACAAATAATATGTAATTGACTAGCTAAGTAATAGATTCATTGCATGCAATTAGATTATAAAGGGTTATCAGTTAGTTGTACATCATTGTTCTATTTCTACATACATGAAAGAAGTACTATGAAGTAGTTAATATTCATATATCATACAAATGGGAATATTAAACCATCACCTACCTCAAATTCAAGCCATGAACTCTATAAAATCAGAGCTTTTTCCTTTTCTAAAGTCTTAGCTCATTCTTGATTTAAAAATAAATAAGAAAATACATATAATTCGTAATAATGGCCTAATTTAACTAAGTTATATTAAAATTTTGACCTTTGTATACTTTTATGATCGTGTCCCCCAACTAGGGATTTTACCAATCACTAATTATAGGTCTAAATTTTTTCTTATACCAGTTTTTCCTAAAATTTAAATTCTAGGAATCGAAGTACAAGTTTAAAAAAATGATTAACTAACCTTTAGAAATATAATTGGTGGAAAACAAAAGAAAAATAATCCTAGGTCATTTCTGATGTCTCAAGAATGAAGTGGAAGAAACATGAATGAATTGTAGACTTCTTTGACTTAAAGCCCACAACTTTCCCTGCATGGAGACAATTACCTAGTAATTGCATCCCAACCCCTTTATTATGATACACACTCAAATCACGATGTTAAATAATCTACCCTTTGTGCCAAGATCAATTTCGAGAGTTCTACTTGTCTAAATTCAGGCTTCATATCATCTTGGCTATTGATTCAAATGATCAAACTTATAGTCCATCTCCTAATCCATTATAAAATCACCCTAGATCTCACGTGACTCCGTTTTTATCTGAAATAAGCCTAGGATCAAAGTTACCTGACTTACTACTAGAAAGTTCTTGGCTCAATTTCCTTTTCTACTGACATATCCATAACAATGGTGTTAGGTCATTATAATAGATATCAATTTACCTATCACTCATCCCAAGTGATCAAACAAGAAATACTGGGCTAAGGCAATAATAGAATAGTACCTAAATTGGTGATCAATTGAGGGTACTTATACCACATTCCCTTCTTGGTTTCCTACTTTGCTTCCTCAATTGGATAATGCTTTCATTGGACCTTTACTAACTTAATCGGTCATTAACTTTTGAACATCTCGATCAACAATTACAACCAACTCTTCCTCATGTTGGAGGTATTTGTCTAATAATAATAAGTCCCACTTAATGATGTAGTCCCAATCCCTATGATACTTTTTCAGCATAGACACATGAAACACCGGATACACTCCAAACATATTGGGGGTATAACCAATCTTTAAGCCACCGGCCCACACTCTTAAGGATTTTGAATGGACCAATGTAGTGGGGACTAACCTTTCGCTTCTTACCAAACCTTATAATGCATTTCATGAGGGATAATTTTAAGAGAACTTTACCATCTTGATATGTCATATCACTAATCTTAAGATCTGCATACTCTTTCTATTGACTCTAAGCTTCTAGAAGTTTATCTTGGATACTCTTTATCTTGTCCTGAGCATTCTTACTAAATCAACTCCCAAGGGTTCATATCTCCAACCTTAAATCATCCGATGAGTAATATATATCCTCTCCCATAATAAATATCAAAAGAAGTCATATCTATGCTGGAGTGATAACTATTATTACAAGAGAACTCACATTATAGTAGGAACTTGTCCAAAGGACCACAAAAGTTTATTACGCATGTCCTCAACATGTCTTTTAAATCTTGGACAGTTTGTGTTGACTGCCATCAGTTTATGGATAAAAATGGTGCTAAAAAGTGAGTAGTGTGCCCAACTCCTCATGTAACTTTCTGAAAAATTTAGAGGTGACTTGAGTACCTTAGTATGAGATGATAGAGAGGAGCACCCTGTGTAGTCTCACTATCTCTTTTATATAGATATTTACTAACTGTTGATCATTGTAATCTACTCTTATCGGAATATAATAGGGTGACTTTGTCAACCTAATAACCACTACCTAAGTAGAACCAAACTTCTCCAAGGTCTTAGGGAGACCTATAGTAAAATCCATAACTATCATTTCCCACTTCCATTTAGGAATGAGCATCCTCTGAACTAAATTTGCTAGCCTTCTATGCTCATATTTTACTTATTGGCAATTCTAACACTTGGCCATGAATTAGACTATGTCTTTCTTCATGTTAGGCCACCAATCAATTGTCTAAGTCTCAGTACATATTGATCACAGTTGGGCGAATAAAGTATCTTAAACCATGAATTTCTGACAAAATTCTCTAAATAATGCCATCTACTCGGGGAACACAAATTCTCTCCTTGAAACTGAGCATTCCACTTGCATCCAAAACTATATCTTGGGCCTTATTAGACATTGCCTTTCTTCTTATATTATTCAAATCCTCATCTTGAAATTGCTTGGTCTTAATTTCCTCGATATAAGTGGGTTTAAATTCAATAGTAGCTAACACCTCATCTTTCTCTGAGATGCCTAGCTTCATAATTTGTTCTCCAATATCTGAATTTCTCTAGCCAAAGGTTATCACTTAGCGTACTCAACTAAGCTTGACTCCTATACTTGTTGACTTTTGGCTCAATGCGTCTGCCACCATATTAGCCTTACCATGGGTGGTATTGGGGGATGACTCATAATCCTTAAGAAATTCCATCCACCTTCAAATTCAAGTCCTTTTGAGTGAATACATGCTTCAACTAGTCAATAAACACCTCATATTTAGCCCCATATAGATAATATCACTAGAATTTTAGCGCAAACACCACTGCTGTCAGCTCCAAATCATGTGTTGGGTATTTCCTCTTATTATCCTTCAATTATCACAAAGAATAAGCTATAACATTCTTATCATATATCGATTCAACACCCAAACCCATATGTGAGGCATCACAATAAATAATAAAACTCTTACCTTTCATCGACAATATTAGAATTAGGATTGTAGTCAAAAGAATCTTAAGATTTTGGAGTCTCTCTTACACTTATCGATCCATTCAAATGGCATATCATTTTGGGCCAACCTCATCAGATGAATTGCAATAGAACCAAAAATTTTCACACACTGTTGACAGTAGCTAGCATGCCCTATAAAACTTTTCACCTTGGTAACTAAACTAGGACAAACACAATTATTAATTGCTTAAACCTTTTAGGGATCCACCATCACCCCTTTCTTTGAAATACCGTGCCTCAAGAAGACAATAACGAACAACTAGAATTCAAATGTAGGAAATTTCATATATATTTTCTATTTTCCCATAATACCCAGAATGATGTGAAGATGGTTTGCATGCTCTTTCTTACTCTTACAAATGTGCAGAGAAGAAGTACCGATGCTCCTGTTAGGAGGTATAAGATATTGAATTTAGGAGCTACACTGACGAGTAGAGATAGATAGAGAAAGTATTAGGGGAAGGTGATCAGAAAAGATATGACGATACTTGATCTTACCGAGGAATGTCCTTAGATAGAAAGGAGTGGAGGTCATGTATTAGAGTAGCAGACTAATAGGCTAGTAGGGATAGGTTAGTAGGATTAGTCGGATCATTGTATCCTGTGGTGTCATATTTGTCCTACATGAGTTAATTTTACTATATCAATGTCTATCATTTCTTTCCTTATTAGTCGTTCTTTCTTGTTTCTCATTGTTTCCTTGTTTCTCACTTTATTCTCCTTCTTAAGTATCTAGTTTATTTTGCTTATGGGTTTTCGATACGAGGGTTCCCCGAAAACAATTTTCTACCTCTATGAGGTAGTAGTAAGGTGTGTGTACATTTTACCTTCCCCAGATCTCGCTTGTGGGATTCCACTGGGTATATTGTTGTTGTTATTTTGTCTTAAACACCCTATTTATCAAACTCACAAAGGTAGCTTGATCATTGGTCAAGCAAAAGATATCACAAAAAGATTATAATACCCATATCTATTTTCAAAAGTAGTCTTAGGCACATCCTCAGCCTTGAAAATTAGTTGAGCTCTTAGGAATCTTAGCCAAAGCCTTGGCCTACCCAACTTTCCTTACTCCCTCAACCCTCTTGACAAAATCAGTCATCTTATGAAACTCTTATCTGCAACAGTCATATGAACATATAAAACCTGTAACTTAGAATTCAAAACTTTAACAAATATTCAGATCCTCTCATCCTCGATAGTCACTAAGTTGGTTGTATATTTGGATAAAACATGGCACTTAGCCTCGTACATGGCTACAATCATGTTATCCTACTCAAATGCCATGAACTCATCTTTCTTACGATCTTTCAAGGTCCGAGTACCTCTCCATAAGTAATTCATGGAATTGTGATCAAGTAAGTGGTTGCATGATTAGCGATTGACATTCCACAAAAGCTCTCAGCTATTGCTTGGCCTTACCATAAAGTTGGAAGGTTATAAACTCTACTCTATGCTAGTATACAATACTCAATTTCTGCAACCTCTTATAAAAATTCAAAATGAACTCATAAGCATCTTCACTTTCTATACCTTGGAACACTGGCGACTTTAGCTTGAGAAACTTTATCAGCTCATGTTTCATACTAGTCATCGCTGGCCCTAAAAGGGGGTAAAAAGATACATCATCACCTAATATCCTTCCCACATTAGGTTCTATAGCTGTGGTAGGGTAAGCAATTGGATCTTGGGTGATAAGCACATGGGAATGACTTCAAAACCATCCAACACACTTAGAAAATTCAATACCTGTTGTGCAATTATTGGGTCCATGAAAGGAAGTCCTTCCATCTTTGATTGAACATTTTTTCTACCCTTACCTTCCTTTCTACCTTTACTTACACATTCTCCTCAATCTCCACTTAAGGTGTAGGTTTGACCTCTCAAACTAGTAACTCCGTAGCTTAGGCTTGCCCTTGGCAAGTGCTACTCTTTCTCTATCTTAACCTCTTTCTCCTTCTATCCCTCAACCCCTGCCCCTTATTATGACATCATTTGTGTGAGTTACAAGCCTGACATTGTTACTGCATGTGTTAACCATTTGCATACAGAAGAGTATAAGAGCTTAGATACTAATTTGGATCACCAATTACTAATTAGAATCAATTCATAAGACAAAAAGTAGAAAGAAAGAGAATATAGAAGAGATTTCCTAAAGTCTTGTAGCCTCTCCAAGAAAAGTACAAATGTCTTTATATCATTTCATAAGATTCTACTAGACTCAATTTGGTATAACGAGATCAACGAACCAAAGCTTTGATACCAAATTTGTCATGATCCTAAATGAACTGTGATTCACACTTACACTAACCTTTCCATGGGAGAATTGATACTCTAACCCAACTAATCAAACTAGTGTTGTTTAAGTAATTTATAGTTACAGCAACAAGTTTAAACAACAAACTAGTTAAGTTCCTATAAACTCAAACAGAAATCTAACAATAACAAAATAATCCATAGAAACTAAAAGTTATTGTGTCAGCACTCAAACTGTAAGTCTAAACATGGGGACGCAACCCCAAAAAACCAAATAGGAAAATAAATGAAGTTTCAATCTAGAAACAAGTGGACTATAAAGGCGGAAGAATCCATAGTAGCTCAAAAGATACTAGCTCGCCCTTGAATTTTGAAGTCAACAATCACCTAACTGAGGTCTCTATATAATTGTCTAAAGATACTCTATACTCAACAACAAGTATAGTATCAATACATATAACAACAACATACTAATAGTCACACTACTACTCCAATAAGTAAAATATATATCCGGCAATTAGAACATAGTAAATCATATATATACTAAAAAGAGTATAATATTCACAATTTGTTCTCTACATTGCAATTTCATACTTATCAAGATCAAAGCATAATCCTACAAAGGGACCCATACCAAATAAGTAGTATGTTGAAATGTGACACCCAATCCAATAATGTGTTAAGAACATGACACCTGGTCTAATAATGTGTCAGAACATGACACCCAATCTAGCAATATCTCATAATGTGACACTCAATCCCATATGTCAGAATATGATACCTAATCCACAAACATAAGCACAAATATAGTCATAATCACAACCACAATGAATAATAACAACTGGCTTGTTCAAGTATTAGATTCCTTGCATATAATTAAATCATAAAGGGTTATTAATTAGTTGTACACCATCATTCTCTTTCCTCATATATGCAAAAAGTACTATGAGGTAGTTAACATGCATATATCATACAAATAAAAATACTAAACCATCACCTACTTCAAATTCGCCTTGAACACTAAAGAACGAGAGATTTTCCCTTTTCCAAAATCCTAGCTCATTCTTGATCTATAAACAATCAAGGAAATATATATAATAAACAATAATAACCTAATTTATCTAGATTATAATGACATCTTAACCTTTGTCCACTTTCATGATCATCTCCCCCAACTAGGGCTTTTATCCTCAATTAACTACAGATTTAAACCTTTTTCTATTTCAATTTTCTCTAGAATCTAAGGTCTAGGAATTAAAATATAAGTTAGAAAAATGATTGACTTACCTTTAGCAATAGAACTAGTGGAACATTGTAGAGAAATAACTCTTAGTCATTTTTTATCTCCCAAGGATTAAGTGGGAGAAATAAGTATGAATTTCAAACTTTTCTAACTTAAAATGTGTGAATATTCTGCCATGGCATCCACTTATTCCACCATGGTGACACCAATATAGCGAGAATAGTCTCGCCATAGTAGGTTGTGCAAAGATAGAAACTTCATAACTCACATCCCAACCTCATTTTTATAATACACCTTAAATCATGGCATTAATTTGTTTGTGCCAAGATCAATTTCAAGAGTTCGAACCACTTGAATTCAACTCCTTAAAGTTGTATAGGCCTATATTGTCATGGCTATCAACTCATATGATCAAACTTTCAATCCATATTGGATTTCCCTATATCGTACATGACTCAATTTTTATCTGAAACTTGACTAGGGTCAAAATTTCCAACTTATAGTCGAAAGTTTTCTAGCCCAATTTCCTTTCTCATTGACCTATCCATAATGCTAGGGTCAGGTCATTATAAATTTTTTAATTAAAATTATATAAAGCAAATTCGTTGGATAATAAATGAATTTATTATAGCTCCCTTATTTTCTAAATATATTTGACAATTCCATTCTTTTACTTATTTTTGATCAAAATTTATTTATCCATTTCATTTCATGTGAATTTGACTATATTTTCTTACAAAAATGTTAATTTATTAATTATTATGTTCTCTTATTTATGTGGTGATCATTTTTTAGCTCTTTCTTGTTACTATATATAGATTCTGGTCATTTTTAGAGAATTTTTAACAAATAGTTACTAATAATTATTTTAATTATGCTCTTTCTCATAGTTTTCCTAATCACGATTCATTAGCTATAGTTTAATTTGTTATGGTATTTTCATTTGTATAATTTGCCACCCAATTTGTATAATTCACTGTCAGTATACAAACATGATAACTATATACAAATTTTGTATAAATACATTTAAAAATTTTCAAAACTTATGCAAATCAAATGTATCAACATAATAAATACATAAAAGGTCAAGGTAAGTATATATAATTTCTAAATTTATACAGTTAGAAAATTTTTGAATTATATAACTAGGAATGCAATTATATAAATTTTGAATTTTGTATACAATTAGAACCTCAATTTATAATGACTCTCTAGGTCATTTTCTTTGCTATTCATCCTTTTCAACATCTAGAGCATTTTTGTAATGATCCCAAGTTATTTATGACTTGATGACATTGACAGTTGAATGACCTAGTCATTCGTATGATTTTTATGCCAGTTTTTATATTTTAAAGCTCTTAGAGTTTAAATGGTTAACTTTCACTAAAACTTTGAAAAGATGGCCTCAAAATGGAATTCTAATGGTTCCATAAGCCCCAAAATGGTCATTTTAAGCAAGGAGCATGATTAACTCAATTATCGAGGCTATTGGTGTGAGTTTATGCCATTAGGAATTTTAGCAACTTTTAGCATAAGTTTGACTTCAGTCGATATTCTTAGAAATCATGCTTAAATGAAAATTTTGTTAATGTAGTTATCTCCGAAACATTGACTTTGGTCTAGATTACTTTTTGTGCGTGTTTCGAGGCTTCTAGTCTTATTTTAAACCTTTTGGTGAATTTTAGTTTAAAGTAGTGCTTAGACATTGTCACGACCCAAGCCTAGGTCCTAGGTGTGACACGATGAATGAGAATCCTAAAGGAATCCCAAACAAGCCTCTAAGAATAAGTAAGCATATCCTTGGTTATGGAAGCATAAGCAAACATCAAGCAATTAAATCTAAGGGTAATCAGGGATTTGGACTCACACTATAGGGATAGAATGGGAATAGGAATTTCCACCATCAAATAACAAGCAAGAACTAAGGGGAGGGTAAGTAGGACTCAAACTATGGGAAAAAGGGGCTTAGGACTTCCATCACATGCCGGCAACATTCAATAACACATACGAGGGATAGGGACTAAGGAAGTCTTAAATTATTACATAAGCTTCATAAGAGTCAACGTTTCACATTATCCAACAACACCTCTAACATGAGTGGAATAGCGACCAAGACATCTCCCGATCTTACCCTCAAAAGTAAATATCTAAAAATAGATAAGTCTTAACATAAGCATAAAGAAAAGTAATTACTATCCCTGGAATGGAGGACTTGCCAATAGTAATCTTCAAGCAAGCCAACTAGCCATGCGAGGGTAGATGAATAGGAGCTCTGATCCCTAGATGGTTTGATTATGTAGGCAAAAAGTATGCGTTAGTACTTAGAATATATTAAGTATGCGGGGTGTAATGCAACAATAGATCATAAGCCCTAGTAATCAAGATACATAATCATATACAAAGATAATAAGCTTAATATGACATGAATGATCAATGTCTTAGTCCAATCATGCATGGAGGATCATCAAATCTCATAACGTAGCATACATATGTGGGAATAGACTGTAGCCGACAAGTAAGACCATGCAAGCTACTACATGGAATCTCAATGTTTACTCCTCACTGAAAAAGGAGTGGTTTACTTTGCTAAGGTATACCATACCCTTACCTTACTGCATGACCTTTTCATTAGGAGTTATAAGATATCCTTACCTTATGGCATAGCCTTTTAGCTAGGAGTTAAAAGATATACTTACCTTAATTACGACATGAACATTTTGGTCAGTATCACAAAGTATCCTACGTTGGCACATAGTTAAGGGACAATGGCTATCAACCAAGGTCCTCTCGGTGCTAAGTCAACATCCCATGGTATACTTAAATCATATACATAGTCATATCATACATAACTTCATTAATCATGGTAGTATCATATGCGTAGCTCACCAAAATCATCACATCATAGCATTAAAGAAGCACTTCACATCATTCATAACATTCTCCTAGATTCATGACATATTTATTAGTACTCATTCATCATAACATACTTGTCTTGCATAACTTACCGTAAATATAGATAGCATCAACATAAGCATATAGCTTTAGTCAAAACATGATGGGTATGTGTACATATGCTTAAAATCATGAAATACAAGAGTATAGGACATGAAAGAGTAAAACAAGATCATTTAGATGTCATTCAAAACAAAATACTGTCGTAATAGCAGAACCCAATTCGGGTATCATGAAATCCATTCCAAAAATCCATAATCTTTCATAACTTTTCAAGATATCATAGCATGCATAGTGTAAGTATCATGAAAACCCTTCATAATATCAAACCTCAATAGGTATTCATGCATAATCAAAGCAATACTCAACAAAATTCAACTCAATTCATGCATTGGAGTAATAATAGGAAGTACTTATGAGACATTAGTCATTTGAAATCAAGAAATCTAATGAAAATAGTTTTGGGACTCCATGGGTGGACGAACCCATGAATGGAAGACCCACATACCTTGAAGCCTTGAGAAAGCATGGAAGAAGACTTTAAGACTCTTTTTGAATCACCTTGGTGCTTATCTTTGATGGAACAACCTTGAACCCTAGAAACTTGAGAGAATTTGGAAAATTTGGAGAGGATTTTAGGAGTTTTAAGAGTGATTTTGGGTCCAAAAAGGGTGGATTTTTCAATTATTACCATACATGGGTCCAGGGATATGTCCCAATTGTCCTCATTCAAATATGAAAATTTGTGGAAAATTTTGTTCATGGGTGGGGAAAGTGGACAATGGGAATTTATTCTACTGCAGTTCATTTTTACGCAAAATTCACTTTTTCCCTGTTTTGGCCTAGGAATGTGTCTAGGTCAGTTTTACACTAAAATAGACCTTCTCTGCGATGCAAAGAGGTCGTGTACACTTCTAGAAAGTGCAAAAATATGTAAAATATTATTTTTCGGTAAGGTTAACCTAAAATTTGAAGGTGACCCTTTTCCTACACAATTTTGTCTTTGGAAAAAGAATACGAAGTCCTATTTGTCAAATAGTGCTCAAATTTGATGATATTCAAGAAATACACTATAAGGATGTATCTGAGTTGTGTGGGGGGCATTATAGATGTGGACTCACTTTTTGTCGAGATGACTTCAAATGGAAATTTTGACTATTCTATTGAGTAGCATAGTTCATTTTGAACATATGGGGTTCCAAATGAATTTTGGGCACCCCGTATGAGATTGGGTAATGGTTAAAAATGTTGATGTAGCAAATATCTGGTGTAGGGCATTTTGACCTTTGCATTTATGGGGTTGTATGGTCACGTTTATCGTTGTATAGGCTAAGGGTCTCCGCATTTGTATAGACTGGTCCACGATTGCAATGCCCAAATAGCCTTGCCTCCTTATTTGTGTGCCACCAACTATGTTTGTAAAGGTGCACAGCTCTGCTGGCCTATCGTTATTGACTACCTAACTCCATCGTTGAGTGGGGATAGATAAAATTAATAAGGATGCTTTAACGTTATCTTCCTGTATTATGAACCAAGCGAGGTGTAAGAGTATTTGTCACAGGTCTCCCTTACATGAATCAATCTATTTTCCTAGTTGAACAAGATTCTATACTACTGTGTTCTATGCATTCCAATATTTCTCGAATCTAGAATGAACAACTAATTTACCCCCTAGTTGATCAGGCCATGAAGTATAGATAAAAGCAATATAGGAACAACTAATATGATAAACAAATATTTTAAATTAATAATGACTAAACAATCTTCTTATTAGCTACCATAATCTTAGAACGAGAAGCTTAACTCCACATATACATGAAAAAATTACCACAAATCATTAAATGATAAATGTAAAAATAAGTGATAATTGGAGAAGAAAAGATGAGGTTTAGCTAATAAATAAGTTCAACATCTATTTAATCAAGTTATTTGATTATCTAGTTGTTGATTCATATGGTTAAAGTTACCTAAACAGGGTTATACGCCTCTGCCAACTCATCCTTATTGACTGCCTAAGTACATCATTGAGCGGGATAGGCAAAATCAATAAGGATGCTGTAACGTTATGTTCCTGTATTATGAAACAAGCGAGGTGTAAGAGTAGTTGTCAGGGATATCCCTTAGACGAATCAAACTAGTTTTCTAGTTGAACAAGCTCCTTATATTATTGTGTTTTATTCATTCTAACATCTCTCAAATCCAGAATGAACAACTAAATTACTCCCTAGTTGATCAACCTATGAAGTATAGATAAAAGCAATATAGGAACACCTAATATGATAAATAAATACTTTGAATTAATAATGACTAAACCATTATCTTATTAGCTACCATAATCTTAGAACGAGAAGCTTAACTTCACATAGGCATGAAGAAATTACCACAAATCATTCAAAGATAAATGTAAAAATAAATGATAATTGGAGAAGAAAAGATGAAACCAAAATTCTCCAGCCTCCACGGCGACTCTTACTTCTCTCTAGGTCAAAAGTTATGTAAAACCTAATTTTATAGAATATTTATAGATGTAGGAAAAAACTCCAACTAAAATAATTGAGTCCAGAACAAATTGAAAAATCCAAAACTGGAAGGAAATTGGGTCTTTGCGCGAACTGTATACGCCGTCTTCAACAATTCCTTGCTCGTCCATTATGCCACGCAGCAGCTAGCAGTCATATTGCAACTGAAATTGCAATGCTGCATGCATATTTAAAATATATAAATATATTATTATATTCAATTTAATCCATTAAGCTGCCCACTTGAGTTTTCTTCTGTATATTTCTCCTTTTAATTCGTTTGAGCTCTAAATCTCGTTATTTTTATGCCAATTAATCCTACTAATAAAATACACAATTTAGCACAATCGCTAAAATTTATTCTCAAAAAGAATAAATAAGATGTAAATAATGACTAAAAATATATATTTTTGGCCTAACATCAGAAAGTCTAGCTTGGTAGCCTTTTGCGCTCATGGGCAGGCCTTCGCGGTCATGGGGAAGACTTTCTTCAAGTCCGTTTAAATAAGGACTATACCCTTTCTTGCAAGTTTTTATATTTTTGAAAGGCAATTTTTGAAGTTGTAGAACTTTCTGTGAGGTGATTTCAAGTGCATTAGGTCCATATTACTCGTAGGTACACTATGGAGAGGTTAGAAATCATTGGGAACTATCTTTTTCAGTTATGCTTTTATCTCAAAGGGGTTTTCTAAGATCATTCATAAGCTTTAATGGTAAATTTATTTATAATCTAATTTCTATCTTTTTAAGCCTCGAATTGGGCCTCATTTTAGGATACAAGTTCAACATTACAATTGTAACCTTTTTGTCGAGGCGACTTTTGATTTTCATCGTGGGTCCCAGAAAATCATTTTAGACACGATTTTAGATCCATCTTCAAAAGAACAATTTTGATGTGAAAATATTTGTATTAACATGGGATTAATATGTAAGGCCCCACCTATGAGAAGTATGAAAAGTGCAAGAAATGAGTTAGTGAAATTTTTGAGTGTTAGTGGTTACGAGGGGTCTTACGGGCCGTAAGTGGTTCAATGGGCCATAAGTGGTTTAACGGGCTATAACTAGTCCTCGTGGGTTAAAGGTTGTACTTGGTGAAAGTGATGATTTCTGAAGTTAGGAATACGATTTACAGATAGTCCGTAGAATGACTTACGAGTCGTATGTCCTATCATAGGTTAAACTCAGACAAAAGTTTTTGAGGGTCTAAAATTTTACCAGACAAACGCCTACGGAGCGTAAGTTAGACCATGGCCCGTAAATGGAGTCTTGTGGTCCTATTCGATAGAATTTTATAAGGAGCATTTTTGTCATTTCTAGAATTTTATGCCAATACTATGTCATTTTAACCCGCCAAATAACCCCTTTCCAGCCTTATACACACTTCACTCTTTCATTTCAATTCATTTCCCAAAAACCCTAAGTCTGAAAGCTCTCCCAAACACTCCCAAAGCTCTTAAGCAAGAAGGTCAATCTAGGGTTCTGGATTTCTTCATCTCCAAATCTGATTCTCTTCTATTCAAATCACCAAGGTACATGGGTTTGATTATGGAGACCTTCTCTTCATAAGCTCAACCATTCCTCTTCTCCTTTCTGATTTATCAAGTTATGGTAATACATGGTGATTTTATAATCCCTTTTATATGATGATAATACAAAGTATTTTATGATGGTTTATTCTTTTATATTATTATAGATGAAATATCATGTGAAATCAATGGTTTTATATGAGGGTTTGTTGATGCGTCAATAAAGTTTTATTATGCTTAGGTGGGATCCTATGAATAATGAACAAGTGATCTTAATTTACTCCTCTCATGGTATTTACTAATAATTTGCATGATTTTAAGCTTATGAACATGTATCCACTATGAATTTGATAAAAATGCATGTCAAGTTTCTCAAGTAATGAATGCCTTATGGAAAGATATGTATGTTAAGCATTTTGAGACTAATAAAAGGGCTAATAAGTATGCTATGAGCTCATAAGCATGATATGAATAACAAGAATGATGTAAAGCCCTAATTTGATGAAACAAGTTATGTTTGATGAGCTACTCCAAGAATGATATTATTATATTTTGAGATTATGCATGTTATGACTATGACTATGTTTCAAGTATGCTATGGGATTGTGACCTAGCACCAAGAGGACCTTGGTAGTCTCCCGTTATCCCTAACTATGGTATGATTATGGTTCCCTATATGGGCTTGTACCTATCAAAAAGGCAATGCCATAAGGTAAGAATATTTTTTGAACCTACCAAAAAAGATATGCCTTAAGGATATCATATGAAACCCACTGAAAAGGCTATGCCGTGAGGTGGTGGCACTTTTTGAAAAAACCATGCCATAAGGATAGTGTTTGGTCTACCTTACCAAAGTAGACTGTTCCTTGTCTGGTATGGAGTAAACGTTGAAATTCCAAGTAGTAGCTTGCTTAGTCGTATATGTCAGTTATGATCCCCTCACGACATATTGAGCCTATATACATTCTTTATGATTATGCATATTTTTTTAATTTTGGTTAATGTTCCTTGTTGCATTTGGACCCTGTATAATTAGTACATTCAAAGTACTAACATATACTTTTGCCTACATGATCTTACTATGTAGGACTCGAAGCTTCTTTTTCTCCTTCTCCACGTGGTTAGTGATGTCACCCAAGTTATACCTCTTTTACAGAGGATAAAGCAGTTGCTATTAAGAAATAAAACCTAACAAAGGTTAGGGTCGAACCCACAGGGAATTCGGAAACTCAAGAGAATTCACCAATTTGCAATCTGAATGATCGACCAACTTACTTTCCCAAAGGAGGAGAGGTTTGAAATAACCAATAAGAAATATAACTTAACTAACTATCAAAAGAGAGAAGTCAATATGGAGAAAAACTAAGGTATTGTGTTCCCCATGATTCTCCAACTCAGTATCACCAGATAACCTAATTCTTTTATAGTGTATAGCATGCAAGGTGGTAAGTTATGTTCACCAAACTTTTTGGTCAAAGGTGAGAGGTGAATTTCACTATGTGACTTAGCCCATCTCCATAGTGTGCATTGCTAACCCTTACCTATTAGTCCCTCTATAACCTCTCCTTGGCCTAGTTTGATTGATTAGACGAGAACACATCAATTGAATCCTATTAATTAATCTCTTTTCCTATTCATTACTACCTTGATCCACTCAGTAACACTAGGCGGGTTCTAATGTTGGCCACCATTAGAAAATATTCAATACAAAGATAATTAAATAATACATACATATACACTTTTCAAGAATCATGAATTATCCGGTTTTACTTTGTTAGTTCATCATGGTTCCGATAACCTTAGTTGTGAATTTAGCTACTCATGCTATGTGTAGATGCAAGAATTATGAATTGAGAAGACATAATTGAACACTTACACAATAGAATTAAGAACAAGAAAAATTCAACTTCAATAAGAATCACAAGGTTTAAGGTAAAATCCAACAAAAGTGTTCTCAAAGACTCTCCAATATGATCTTACAATTTTCTCTCTCTAAATATTGAGTTCTCTGAGTACTAGGTGAAAAACTCCTAAAACATAACCTAACAAACCTATTCATAATAATTAAAATTCAAATTCTAAATAAAATAGTAGAATTGGTTGTCACGCCAAATGTGTTTTACGGGTCGTATTACATTCCATGACCCGTAATTGGTGTCTCATACTCAGCTGGTGAAAATTTGAACTTCAAATCTATGACACCCCTCTACGACTTATAAAGTGGTTTACCACCTTAAAAGGGGTTTCATCTGATGAAATTCCTCTGGAAGACCAAGTCTCTAATCCTCAGGGCACAAACCATCTTCTACGACTTATAAAACTCTCTATGACTCATCTGCATGTTTGTAGAATAAACTTCAGAAAACAATCCATCACTGGAATTTCCATGAAACCACCCTACGGTCTGTAGAATAATGTACGACTAGTAAAGGGTGTCACATAATAGAAAAAACTCAGTAACTTCTGCAATCTTCCCCAAAATCAAGGCGAACCTGTAATCCTACAAACATAAACACAAAAACACATAAAACCAACTACTAACACATTCGGAACACACAAAATTCCAAGTTTTAAGCATCAAAAGTGTTGTATTTTGGCAGCACATCAACATCCTCAACTTAAAATTGTCACTTCTCCTCAAACGACGGACTAAATCTATATAGATAATACAATAACACATAGACCTCAACCCAATGTCATACATCACATAAATGTTAGACTTAGACACCCACACCAACTTTTCAAAATAGGATTAGATAGTTATGTAGCAAACCAATACAACTTGGTGCATGTAACAACATAACCATAATAAGAAAAGAACTATCAACAGTCCACAATCATTGAACAAGGCTAGTGCTAATAATGCAATGCAAGTGCCCTCATATAAAGAAGTCCCATATTTGACTCTCAATATGTTTTCATGTTTAAACTTTGACCATGCAAGATCACTCACTCTTACAAAAGATATCCATGCATAATGTCTAATACCATAGGCTTGACCCTATATTCATGACTCAGACATTCAAATAACTAGACTAGGATCACTTTAGGACTTTCTCAGCTTCTAATGTAAGTTCAGAGTACTTTGGTCTAATATTATGGGAAAATAGTGACTAAATGACCTCATTGACACTGCATTTTTCCACACTTTTGCCCTACCAACTCTGTTATTTTCACCTTATTCTCCCTTTTTCCTATTCCAAGCTTTTCTAGGTGCTTTCTTTTTATTTTTCAACTTTTTGCCTTGTTTCGACAGGTCATTTTGCTTTTTAGCTTACACTAAGGCATCATTACTTTTTTTGCACCCAGTGCATGATTTTTTATTTTTCTACATATCACTAACTCACTCCCTTCTTTTGTGTTTCACCCTTAAACCAGCCACCCTTAACTTAGGATTTTGGCTTGTGTTGAGGTGCATAATATCCGTCCTCGGAACTAGGGCTACTTTTGGTAGCTACCCTCAGCTTAAGCTCTTTCCCTCAATTAAGGTGTAGAATGTTCAAGGAAGGACCAGGGCCAATTTTGGGGTTTTACAACTAATAAGGCTAGGCTAATCAGGTGTTTTCAAAGAATAGGTACATGTCAGGCTCAAATATTAGAAACAAGGGATATATCACAGTTTTGGTTGGTCATTTTAGGCTAAGTGGACTGTTAAGAACAATGACCTAAGATCCTTTTCTAATCCAATTAATCTTAATCTAACTTATAGTGACAAGACAAGTTATGGATTAGCACAAAACACATGAACAATCAAATTAAGCTCACATCACATGGAACTGCATACATTTTGAACAAAAGACTCTCAAATCATGCTTTTTATCTCAATGTACCCTTACTTATCAGAACAGACATATCACACCTAAACATACATGGTTGCTATCTACCTACAAATAAAAAAATTTTGCAGGTATCATTTTTTCAACCAAAACACAAAACATTCTATATGCCATAATTATTTGTACTATATGCTACAAACACTATTTAAATATCCTAAACATGTTGGATTAACAGAAACTAAATATTAATAGGGAAAAAAACACAAAGAAAACCCCAAAATCAAAAATTGGGGTAGTTATGGACCTAAGCTACTCAAACTCCATTGAGGCCCATAACTACCGTCTCCCCATTGAAAAATATGTGCATTGTCCCTAATGCACAAAATCAAAATAAAATAAAGCACATAAGGTGTCAAAAAGCATACCTGGTGCACCTAAGCACCAGTGTATGGCTGAGTCTGGCAACCCTCCTCCTGCTGGGTGGTTTGCTCAATAGTAGTTCTCTGTCCAGAGGGGACAACACCCCTCATCTGCTCTATCTCTCGAGATCGTCGCATCTCTTCATAACTTCTCAATATCCTCAAGACAAGCTCAAACTCCTCCTCCTCTGTGAGCCTCGCATGATGCGTCTTCATCTGACTCATCATCATTTATGCAGGGTATCTTCACGATGGAAGAATAGATAGGCTCATCAAGAGAAAATAAATTAACCACCAATACCAAAGGTATGGTCATTGGTAGTGCAACTAGTGTCGCGAGTGCTACAATCATGTCAGCTCGGAGTTGTTGGATCTCTATCTGCATAGCTGACAAATCTAAAGGTCAGGCCTCACCCAATCTCTATTGTACCCTTTCTTCAAAGGCATCAATGCGAGAATCCATGATAGAGATATGGTCTTAAAAAGTATCGACCATGAATGCCTGCATTTGACCCTCCAAGTCTGAAATGGCCTGGCAGACCCATGGCTTGATCTGATGAACAAGCTAAGTCAACTGTGACTCAGCATGTAGTAACCTCTGCTCAAAGGCTTATGTAGATACAACAGACACGTAAATCATGCCCATGGTAGTAGCCTATGAAGTCGTGGCCTTTGATGCAGGAACAATAGTAATGGGTCTCCTCTCCTCAACTACCTCAGGCTACAGAGGCCTCTCCTCAGTAGCACCAGCAGTAGTAATAGCAGTTTGTGAACCCTCAAGTGGTGGCATTGGGGTGAACATCTCAGGCATAGGTGGAGGCTATGCTAGCCGGAGTACCATCGAGTTCTCTTCGGCCTTGATTAGGCTGAGATCCAATGTGTGCTCGGCCTCAATCAACTGGTCTAGCTGATGTAATATCTCTACCCTCAACTATATACAAAGCCTATCGATCAAGCACGGGTAGGGGATAAAGGTGGACCTCTTTGGTACGACCTTATTAATTTGCTCAATGATGAGGTGGGCCCAGTCAATGTCATAGCCAGCTAAGATGCTGGCAACCAAAATTGCCTACTTTGACATCAATGTATTAACAACAAATGTCAGTCGGATGCGTGAATAAATAATTGCCTACCAAAATTTGGTGGGGAAACTAAGCGAATCCTTTACGATAGGCTTCAAGTAAGTGGCAACCCATGTAGTTTCCAAACCCTGCTCAGTAATATACCCAGTCACCCATCTCATCAAAGTGGCTTGCCACTCTTGATCTTTCATCACAAGCAGGTCCCTCATTTGCCCCACTCTATAGTCAAATTCTATGGTGGATCAAGATACAGGAAACTAAGGACCAAATAGTATCCAACAGATGGTGGTCTCTGATATGTCCACCTACCAGCTCCCCACTCTCATCTCGATCAGTCTGGGCTGAGCAAGGGGATTCTTCCCCTTGGGAAGAGCGCTCTACATGGTGGCTAAGTATGATGCATAAAACTCCCTCACCATATTCGGGGAGTATCGCCTAAGTGCATGTGTGAGCCACTGAAGCCCATACCAAGTCATCGTGTCTTGGAGACTAGGGACACTGTCGAGTCTATGTGATATGACTCAGGGCTCCTCATAGATGGAACAGGCTAGCTTGCCCCATTCTATTAGCTACATGCCCTCCACACATATCTCCTCCATGGCCTTGATACACTACCAGCTAGTGAAGGCATCATTGTAGTGCGATGGAGGTCTCTGTTTCTGACCCATCTTGAGAGTTGAACTCCTCTATGAATAGAACCATCTATGGTAAGTCGCTTTTGTTGCTACCTCTCTCCTCAGACTAGGAAGTGCGAGAAATAAGAGCCTAAATGGGCCCAGTTCTAGCAATAACTCTGGTCTTTAGTTTAGCTGCCTTTGGGTTAGGGCTAACATCCAGTACCTCTAGTGAGCCACTCAGTTGAGTGGCCTACTCATCATCTGAAGGCTTATCTCTGAGCCTCCTCTGTAGGTCTTAAATATCTTTGTGTTTGGCTTTTGGGGCCATAGTACCAAGATAGATGATTAAGTTGAAGAAGATAAAGAAGGTAACTAGGCTTGAAACCCTAGGCTGTCAGAATCTTGTTGGAAAATGGGTGTACGGTGGCTAGCGGTGGTCAGATTTACGAGCGAAAAAGTTTGGTCAGGTCAATTTTGTAATTTAGGTCAAGAATGGGGTCAAAAGAATTTGACCCCATCATTTTATACCTTGACTAGGTCAACTAAAAATTCCATTGGCCTAGACTCTACGAAACCTCAATTACAGGTCGTAGAGTATTTTATGGCTCTTAAATCATGGTTTCGTAGAACATAAAATCCTAGACTTCAAGACTAGGTTTCACGGACCAGTCTATGAGTTGTTAAAGCATTTTATGACTTGTAGACTTGGTCGTCAAGACTCCACACTTAGAAAAGTTTTCAGAAAACTTGCCTGGGGTCCATAAGCCCCATTCACGACCTGTAGTTTAGTCTTTAAATCATAAAGTTGGCTCGTGGACTAGAGTTCATAATTTTTCTGCTCACTAAAAATCCCTATGAGATGGAGTATGGGCCATAAATTATTTGACGGCCCATAAACCCAATCGTAGAGACTCAATCTGATGCTCTTCTTATCCATATTGGTTGATTTAGTCCTGTACCTGCATAATCCTCATAGAATACATTACCCTATATGCGACCATCCTAATGTTCAAAATTACAATCAAAATAAAGAAAAACAAACTACCTATGAATCTAAAACTGAAATAACCTTATAACTACACTATTACATCCAAAACCTTGGGTTGCCTCCCAAATATTGCCTAACTTATTGTCGCGACATGACTTGGACAAATTGGTTACTCAGACTTCACCAATTGCCCAAACTTTATTGTTCAAAGCATCTGGACATTTCATGGACTGACAAGTATTGAAGACTACTCGCCATTCAATCTAAACGTAAGTTGACCGACTTCCATATCCACTAGGGCTTGCCTAGTGGCTAGGAACGGTCTTCCCAAGCTGATTGGGACATCAAAGTCTACTTCAAAATCATAGATCACAAAGTTTACAAGGAATATTGACTTTTCAACTTTGGCCAGCACATCATAAAATATCCCCACATGCTTCTTCACCATGCAATCTACCGTCAACAACCACATGCTAGTTAGAGTAGGGTCTCCCAATCCAAGCTTCTTGTAGACTGCAAGGACATTAAATTAATATTGGCACCTAGATCAGATAGTGACCTCACGAATTCCATATCTTTGGTAGTGCAGGGTATGGTGAAAGAACCAGGATCTTCTCGCATCTAAACCAAGGACCTTGTAGCAATAACACTGCAATGTTGAAGCTCTTGAGAGAGCTCCTTCATGTACTTAACATACCCTGGCATCTTCTCCAATGTCTCAATGAGAGAGATATTGATGGAGAGTTGTTTCAG
>JAOTQJ010173105.1:0-28945 GCA_025642045.1 Solanum sejunctum | reverse complement strand
TCCTTCATGTACTTAACATACCCTGGCATCTTCTCCAATGTCTCAATGAGAGAGATATTGATGGAGAGTTGTTTCAGCATGGAGAGAAAGTGCTTGAACTTACCTTCCTCCTCTCTCTTTTTGATTCTTTGAGGGAAGGGAGAAGGAGGCCTAGGAATGGGCTTCAACTTTTGTGCAGCATCTATAACTTCCCTCACCCATCTTTTCCATGATCATCTCCTTCATATGCATCCTTGGCCGCAACCATCTCCTCTCGAATATCTTCCTCATCAACTGACATAGGAGGATCAATGGTGCACTTGCCACCGCGAGTAGCGATTGCCATATACTTCCCTTCATTTTTAGGATTTTGCACTATGTCTCTAAGTTGTGTACCCCTCTGACGCTGATTAAGTTGAGTCGACGCTTGACCATACTATTGTTCCTTCTGTTTGGTAGCTAAAGAGTAACACTCTATTTTCTAATTTATACTCGGACTCTATGATTTCATGCCCCTTAGAGTCTCATCTTGTGTCTTAAATTTCTTCAACAAGCAATTAAATATCTCCTAAATTTTGGAACTACTTGCACCTGCATCATGATAATGCGGTGGCACGTAAGGACCATTTCTGAAGCCTTCTCAGCGGCCCCAATCAGCATCTCTCTCTGGACCCCTATTCCTATCATAGTAACCTCCGCTATTGTCCCTGTAAGCTCCATCTCTATTAAAGTTCTGACCTTTATTTCCTTAACCTTGGAGCCAATAGTCCTGATTAGACCCTTTGTGTAACAACCATCTTGATATGAGATGTCCCACATCGACAAACACGGGAGATATGGTGGGTATAAAAGTAAAGGATTGGTTTATATACTATGAGGAGCCTTTTGGGGTGATCCCAAAAGAACAAATCTGTGATGGGCTATGCCCAAGAGCGGAAAATACTTCACAATGTTGGGTCAGGTCGTTACAGGTGGTATTAAAACCATTCTTGTGCAGTCTTGGGTTAGAGTTGAACTGAGTTTAGGTGAATCCTGATGAGGCATGGTATATCTCAATGTGGAGTCTAGGCCAATCCCATGCAGTGGGCAAACCTCGTCGAGGATGTTGAGTCTATAGAGGGGGTGTATGTAACAACCCATCTTGAGATGAGATATTCCATATTGGTAAAACACATGAGAGATACTAGGTATATTAGTAAAGGACTGATCTATATACTATGAGGCACCTTTCAGGGTGAGCCCAAAGGAATAAATCTAAGATAGGCTAGGCACAAGAGCGGACAATACTTTACAGTGTTTGGCCAGGTCGTTACACTTTGGCATTGGTTCAAAAATCCCCCGTCTAATCAGCAACAAAATATTCATCCTCATCATAGTATGACTCCTCATACGTAGGTGCATATGAAGGTTGATGAACCACTACATTCACTCTCTCTTTGTTCTGCTTCATGATCACCTACATACCTTTGTGAATCTGAGCAAGTTTTTGCATAATTTCTTCATTGATTTTGTTCGACTTTGGATACTAACAACATATGAACTCTTAGTGGATGCTTTGTCTCACTGCGTCCATACACAGTTGACCACTCTTTCCATTCGCTCTGTAATCCTTGCAAATGGTTGATCCACAAACATGCGTCCCCAAGATAATGTCAGCATAGCCTAACTATTCTCATCAAGGGCATAGTAGAAGATCTCCACCAAAGCATCATCAACTACTTTGTGGTCAAGGACGTTCCTCAGACATTAAGTGAACCGCTCTCAAGTAATTCTTGTTGAATCACTGAGAAGTTGGTTGAAGTTGTTGATTCAGTCCTTCAACTTGAGCTTCTTCGATCTATAGAAGTACCTCTTCAAAAAGGCCTTCTACAAGTCTAGCCAATACGTCATCAAACTTTGTATCAAATAGCCATAATGTTGCATTGCCCATAAGAGATAATGGGAAGACATAAAGTCCCACAACATCCATAGATAGATTATGTGTTCCCATTACACTCTTGTAGATATATGCCATATTGTATAGGTGACTATGAGGATCCTCTGATGGTAAGCCTGCAAATAGCTCATCTGCAGCATCTGAAGTAACCCACTTGAGACTATGAATTTTGTGTTTCTCGATAGTGGGGGAACACAATAACTCCAATCACCTCCATAGCCATGGGACTCAGCCTGTACTAATTCCACTAGTACGTATTAGCATTGAAATCCTGAGGCTGTGGAGCAATATCATCTAGAGGAGGTGGGTTCTCATTTTTAGTATCCTCATTGTTATTCCTGTTCAGAGTTGCATTACCTGCATTATAGGCATTGTCTTGGGTCATTCTTCTTAACATTATGTGGATCTCTAGATCAAATAGAGGTAAGGGATTGCCTTGACTCCGGGTGTTGGGTATACACTACACTTACACCCTGAAAAAGAATAAAAATAACAAACAGAAGTAAAATAAGAGAACTAAGGATTAACACTCGAATTACTAATGCATTCACCGAGTCTAGTCATATTACCTGGAAACGGCGCCAAAATCTTGATGTTACCCAAGTTACTCCTCCGTTTTAGAGGATAAAATAGTCGCTAGCAAGAAATAGCACATAACAAAGGTTAAGATCGAACCCACAGGAAATATATAGACTTAAGAGCATTCACCAATTTGCAATTCGAATGATTAACCAACTTACTTTCCCAAGGGGGGGGCGGTTTGCAATAATCAATGAGAAATATAGCTAAACTAACTATCATAAGAAAAAAGTCTATGGAGAGAAACTAGGGTGTTCTCCCTAATTCTCCAACTCAGTATCACCAGATAACCTAATACTTTTCCAGTGTAGAGCATGCAACATGGTAAGTTATGTTCACAAAGCCCTTTGGTCAAAGGTGAGAGGTGAATTTTACTATGCTATTTGGCCCTTCTCCATAGTTTGCATTACTAACCCTTACCTATTAGTCCCAATACAACCACCCCTTGGCCTAGTTAGGTTGATTAGACGAGAACATGTCAATCAAATCCTGTTAATTAATCTCTTTTCTTATTCATTACTATCTTGGTCCACTCAGTAACACTAGGCGAGTTCTAATGTTGGCCACCATTAGAAAACATTCAATATGAAGAGAATTAGTTAATACATGCAGATACACTTTCCAAGAATCATAAATTATCTGGTTTTACTTTGTTAGTTCTTCATAGCTTCCATAATCCTAGTTGTCGATTTAACTACTCATGCTATGTGTAGATGCAAGAATTATGAATTTAGTAGACATAATTGAAAACTTACACAATAGAATTAAGAACAAGCAAAATCCAACTTCAATAAGAATCACAATCTTCAAGGTGAAATTCAAACAAAAGTGTTCTCAAAGACACTCTAATATGATCTTACAATTTTCTATCTCTAAATATTGAGTTATCTGAGTACCAAGCGAAAAACTCCTTAAACATAACCTAAAAAACCTATTTATAATAATTAAAATTTATCTCCTAAACAAAATAGGAGAACTGGTCGGCACACCATACGAAAGGTGTTTTACGGGCCGTATTACATTCCACGGCCTGTAATCGGGGTCTCGTACTCAAGTACTAAGAAATTTGGATTTCAACTCTATAACACCCCTCTACGCCTCGTAAAGTGGTTTACAACGCGTAAAGGGGGTTTCATTTGATGGAATTCCTTAAAGTCCAAGTCTTTGATCCTCAGGGCATAAACCATCTTCTATGACTCATAAACTCTCTACGGCTCATATACATATTCATAGAATAAACTTCAGAAAATAGCCCCTCACTGGAATTGTCCACAAAATGACCCTATGGTCCATAGAATGATCTAAGGCTCGTAAAGAGCCTCGTATAATAGTAAAAACTTATCAACTTCTGCAATCTTCCCCAAAATCAAGGCCAACCTATAATCCTATAAATATAAATATAAAAACTCATAAAACCAACTAACATCACATTGAGAACATACAATATTCCAAGTTTTAAGCATCAATAGTACTGTATTTTTGCAATATATCAGTCGACGGTTCAAGTGAAGATATGATATTGCTGAGGAGTCCACCTTCGGGGAAAATATCCATTTACTTTCATACCTTTATTTAGCCTTATCTATTTTTGGATATTATCTTTTAAGGGTGATCTCCGGAGATGTCTTAGCCCACTCTATTCATGATTAGAGGTGTTTCTAGATATGATTATATTGTGTTCATATAAGCTTGATTGTTTGTATTTACGTTTATGTATTTATGGATGAATTCCCTTAGTCTCATGATCCATTCCATGTGTTGTTGTTTATTGATAAGGCGCTGAAAGTTCTATACTCTTCCCAATAACATCCCTATAGCATGAGCCCCAAGTTGAACTTCCCCTAGAATTTTATTTGTTACATGTTTATTTCTTATTTACGTTTTTGCAACCAAGGATATGCTATGCATGCTCAAGAAGGCTTTCTTGGGGACCCTTTTGGGTTCCCCACTTGCTATGTCACATCTAGGCCCTAGGTTTGGGCCGTGAAAAGTATGGTATCAGAGCACGAGGTTTGTCAATGGTCCTAAAAAATCCAACACACCGCATTGAGTAGAGTCTTGGTCATGGTTGTTAAGTGTGCCACAACTATGAGTGAGAGGCTTTGAGGCATTTAAGAAAATGGTTCACTTCTTCATACTCTATGTTGTGCTTTAGATTTGAAATAAGCTTTCCTATCTCTAATGGGTGGTATTTTTACTCTTTTAGATCATTCCACTGAGATGAATAGAACAAAGAGATCCTACCCTTAGGCATGAACCGACCCTCAAGCCCCATAAGCTCCCCAAGCAGAAGAAGGAGTCATCCATACCAAAACTAGAATATGGTCACCCTTTTGGAAAGGGTCGTGGACAACCATGGAGATCAAGTTCCGCATGATCCTACCTCGGCTTTAAGGGTGAGAAATTCTACAAGAATGAATCCCTCAAAATTTTATGGCTCAAAGGTAGAAGAATACAAGAGTACAAAGTTTTGGCTATCATGGGGGTAAGTTCGGAGGAGATAGCAAAACTAGCAGCCTACCAACTCAAGGGACTTGCTCAAACATGGTGCAACCAATGGAAGATACAAAGGGTGTAGTTCATAAACCTCAAGCAAGGTTCAATGAGTGTTGCGGAGTATTTCCTTAAATTTAATGACCTCTCAAAGTATGCTCCTCACTTGGTTGCCGATGCAAAGGCAAGGATGCATAAATCTATCTTGGGTGTATCCGACTTAATCAATGAAGAGCATCATACTGCTATATTTATCGAGGATATACATATCTCAACTTATGACATATTCCAAACAACTAGAAGGAGAAAATCTTCAAAAGAGAAGAAGCGAATAGTCCAAGAAGGCTCATAATAAGGGTGAATTCCAAGGTACAAAAGGTGCTCGCTTTCTACAAGGCCATGAATTCTAAGGCCAAGGGTCCTTCAATACCCAGGGCCAAATATTTGATAATGATAGGCCCCAAACCCTAAAACTCAAGGAAGAAATGGCGGGATCACTCTTTCGAGGTGCCTAAAATATTTTTTCATTACTCCTTTTGTTGCTAATAGGCTTCATGTGTGTCCCAAATTGTTATATGAACCCTTTGAGGTGTCTACTCCCATCGGTGAGTCAATTCTTGCTAAAAGAGTCTATAAGGGTAGTACTATGTCTATATTGGTTACATGTATATCATGTGATGTGCTATCAAAAACAACACTTTTAGTGGTTAAAACTTGGAATTTTGTGTGTCCTCAACGTGGTGTTAGTTGGTTTTATATATATTTGTGTTATATTTGTAGGATTACAGGTTTGCCTTTGATTTTGGGAAGAAATACAAAAGTTATTAATTTTTGATACAATATGATGCCCTTTACGAGCTGTAGATCATTCTACCAATCATGAAGAGGTTTCGTGTACAATTCCAGTGAGGGGCTGATTTTCTGAAGTTAGTTTTACGAATATGCAGATGGGTCATGGAATGATTTACGAGTAATAGACTATGGTTCGCGCCCTGAGGATAAGAGATTGGGACTTTCTAAAGATTTATTAGATTAAACCCCCTTTATGTCTCATAAACCACTTTACAAGTCGTAGAGGGGTGCTGTAGAATTGAAGTCCAAATTTCTAACAGCTTTGTATGAGACCATGATTACGAGTCGTAAACCACTTTCATATGGCATGCCGACTAGTTATCCTGTTATTTTTAGGACTTGCATTTTACTTATTATAAATAGATTTTTTTAGGTTATTTTTCATAAGTTTCTGCATAGTACTCAGAGAACTCAGTATTTAGAGAGAAAATAGTGAGATTACAGTGGAGATTCTTTGAGAACATTTGTATTCTAATTTCATCTTTAATCTTGGGATGCTCCTTAAAGTTGAATTTGCTTATTTTTAATTCAATTGTGTAAGTGTTTAATTATGTTCTTCCAATTTGTAATTCTTGCATCTACACGAAGCATGAGTAGCTAAATCAATAACTAGGGTTGTGGGAACCATGACGAACTAACAAGGTAAAATCCAATAATTCATAATTCTTGGAAAGTGTGCATACATGTATTAATTAACTCTCTTTGTTTTGAATATTTTCTGATGGTGGCCAATATTAGAACCCGCATAGTGTTACTGACTAGACCAAGGTACTAATGAATAGGAAAATAGATTATTAATAAGATTCAATTGATGTGTTCTTGTCTAGTTAATCAAACTGGGCCAAGGGGAGGTTGTACTGGGACTAATAGGTAAGGGTTAGTAATACACACTATGGAGATGGGCCAAGTCACATAGTGAAATTCATCTCTCACCTTTGACCAAAGGGCTTGGTGAACTTAACTTATGGTCCTGCATGCTACACACTAGAAAAGAATTAGGTTATATGGTGATATTGAGTTAGGGAATTATAGGGAACACGATACCCTAGTTTCTCTCCATATTGATTTCTTTCTTGTGCTAGTTAGTGTAGTTTTATTTTCTATTGACTATTACAAACCCCCCTCCCCGGGCGAAGTAAGATGGTTAACTACTCGAATTGCGATCATTACATTATCTTGAGTCTATGTATTCCATGTGGGTTTGACCATAACCTTTGTTAGATTCCATTTCTTGACAGGGACTGCTTTATCCTATAAAAGAAGGTGTAACTTGGGCGACAATCAAAATTTCAGTGTTGTTGTCAGGGAATATGAATAGACTTAGTTAATTCATAGTGATTTGGGTGTTAATCCCTTTTTCCGCATTTTACGTTTTGTTTTTGTTTTTGTTTTCTTTGCAGGGTATATGTGTAGTGTATGCCCAATACACAAAGTCGAGGCAAACTTTTGACTCCATTTGACCTAGAGATTGACCGGATATTGAGAAGAACAAGTCAACACTAACAATGCGATCGATGTAACTCTAAGTAGGAATGAGAATGAAAATGATGATCATGAAAACCCATCTCCTCTTGAGGACATTGCTCTACAGCCATATGATTTTAATGCCAATGCTTCTTAGTGGAACTAATACAGGCTAAATCTCTTGCTAAAGAGGTGACTAGAGCTATTGTGTTGACACCACTATTGGCAGACACAAAGTTCACAATATCGAGTGGGTTGCTTCAGATGCTGCAGAACCATGGGCTATTTTTGGGCTCACCATCAAAGGATCCTTATAGCCACCTACACAATGTTGCATTCGTCTGTAGGAGTGTAATGGGAACACAGAATCTTTCTATGGATGCTATGGGACTTTGGTGTCTTCCCCTTGTCTCTTATTGGCAATGCAGCATTATGTCTATCTAAGTTCCCACAAAGTTTGATCACTAGTTGGGAATATTTACAGAAGGCCTTTTTAGAGAGGTACTTCCTAAATTGAAGAATCTCAAGTTAAAGGACTAGATCAATAACTTTGAGCAACTTCCTGGTGATTCAATTAGTACTACTTGGGAGCGGTCCACCAATGCTTGAGGAGTGACCCAGACCACAAGACAGTTGATGATCACTTAGTGGAGATCTTCTACCGTGTCCTTAATGAGAACAATCAGACTTGTGTTGACATTATCATGGGGGTCATATTCTTAGATTAACCATTTGCAAAGATCACAGAGAATATGGAGAGAGTTGTCAAGACTAATCGTGCATAGGGTAGAGAGACAGAGCATCCACCAAAAGTTTATATGCTATTAGTGTTAGCTTGGAGAAAGTAAAGATCAATGAAGAACTCATGCAAAAGCTTGCCCGAATGCACACAGAGTGCGAGGTGATGATAAAGCACAACCAAGAGTGAGTCAATTCGTGGATCATCAACCTCCACGTGCACCCATGTATGATGAGCCTTATTGTGATAAGGACGCTTATTTTGTTGCTGATCAAATGGGGGATTTCTGGACTAATGCCCAAGGTTCGAGTCAAGACTATTGGCACCAAGGTCAAAGAGACCAAGGCCAGAACTTCAATAGAGATGAGGTTTATAGGGATAACTATGATGGATATTATGATAGAAATAGGGGTCCAAAGAGAGATGCAGATTGGAGTCATAGAGATGGCTTTAGAAATAGCCCCTATGTGCCACTACATAACTGCGACGCAAGTGCAAATAGTTCTAGAATGAAGATGTTTGACCGCCTATTAAAGAAAGCTGAGGCATAAGATGAGACTCTAAGGGGTATGAGATCTGAGATTTCTACCATCAATCAGAAAATTGAGTCTCACTCTGTGACTATCAGACAACTTGAACAGTAGTTTGGTCAAGTGTTCAGAGAGGTGCACTGCCTAGCAACACCGTTCAAAATCCTAAAAATGAAGGGCAGTGCACAGTGTTTACTACTTAGGGTGGCAAGTGCACCATTGATCCTCTCATGCCAGCTGATAAGGATGATGTTCAAGAGAAGGTAGTAGCAGCCAAAGATGTAGATGAAAGAGATGATTGTGGCAAGGATGGGGTAAGTGAAGCTGTTGATGCGCCACAGAAGTTGAAGCCTGTTCCTTGGCCTCCTCCTTCTTTCCCTCAAAGAATAAAAAAAAAGGGAAGAGGAAGAAAAGTTCAAGCACTTTCTCTCCATGCTAAAACAACTCTCCATCAATAACTCTCTTATTAGGCATTGGAGAAGATGCCAGGGTATGCTAAGTACATGAGAAAACTGGATACTAAAAAGTGCACTATAAGTCAGAAGCTCTCCCAAGAGCTTTAGCAATACAGTGCTATTGCTACGAGGTCCTTGGTGCTGAAACGAGAAGATCCCAATGCTTTCACTATACCCTGAACTATTGGAAATGTAGATTTCACAAGGTCAGTATGTGATCTAGGTGCTAACATTAATTTGATGCTCCTTGCAGTTTTCAAGAAGCTAGGATTGGTCACCCCTACTTCAACGAGCATACAGTTGTTAATGGTTAATAGCACAGTGAAGAAGCTTATAAGGATACTATATGATGTGTTGGTTAAAGTTGAAAAGTTTATTTTTCTTGCAGACTTTTTGATCCTAGATTGTGAATTTGACTTTGACGTCCCAATCATCTTGAGAAGATCATTCCTAGCTACTGGGCGAGCACTAGTAGATATGGAAGCCGACCAACTCAGCTTCAGTTTGAACGACGAAGAGGTTGTCTTTTTATCTATCAGTACATGAAGTAGCTAGATTATTTGAAGAATGAAGTCTGGGAAATTGGTGAAGTCTGAGTACTAATTTGTCCAAGTAGTACTGCAAAACCCAAGGTTTTTGATGTAATAGTGTAGTTGTAGGTTTATTTTTAGTTTTGGACTCATAGCTAGTTTATTTTCTTGTATTTGTTGATTGCAATTATGGACATTTGGCTGGTTGCATATAGGATGACAGTATGTTTTATGAAGAATGTATAGGTACAGGGCTAAGTCAACCAATTTTGGATGAGAAGAGCATTAAGAAGTGTCTCTACAACTGGTTCTATCGGTCGTAAAAACACACTACGACTCACACACTATTTCATAGAGAATTCCAGTGAGTAAAAAAAATGTGCACTCTAGTCCACGAGTCAACCTTACAATCTGTAGATAAATCAATGGGTCGTGAATGGGGCTCATGGACCCCAGGTAAGTTTCTTAAAAATTTTCTAAGTATTGAGGTTTCTATGACCAATGCTATAAGTCTTAAATCACTCTATGACTTGTAGACTAGTCTGTGGAACCCAGTCCTAAATCTAGGATTTGGATGTTCTACAAAACCATAGTTAACGAGCTGTAAAACACTCTATGGCCTGTAATTAGGGTTTTATGGAATCTAAGCCCATTAGATTCCAGTTGACCCAGTCAAGGTATAAATAATGAGGTCAAATTATTTTGACCCCATTTCTAACCTAATTTATAAAACTATCTGACTATCCCCACCCCTATGTGATTCCAACCATCGACGATGACCATACCCCCCTTTTTCGGTGATTTTTTGACTAACTAGGGTTTAGTGCCTCTTCACCTCCTTCATCTTCTACAACTTAATAACATAACTTGGTTTGCTTTTGATTGATTCATAACCTTTAATTTTCCTATGCTTGTATGATTGAATTGGACATCACGTAGGGAATGGTAGTTTAGACATGAAACCTATGTTTGAATTTAACATGTGATAATTTAATTTGAGTTGCCCATGTTTGAATAATTGTCTAAGGTCAAAATTGGGTATTGTTGCCTTGTTTATATGATTTAAATAGTATAATTGGTGCCTATTGAATCACCCACCATGTGTGACGAATTGATATTGTGTGTAAATTGGTAGGTGATGACATAGGTTTCGTAAATTTTATTGAGTAATTATCATATGGGGTGGGAATAGTTGAGGAAACATGCTTAATCACTTTCGATGGGGTGTATACTTTGAATAACATGTTAGGGTCTTGGTTATGGTGTGAAAATCATGTGGGTGTACGTCATTGCTTCGATGTTGTTAGAATAAACATTGAAAAAGTCATATGGGGTCCTTTGTGATGGACTTAGAAACTCAAGTAACTGAGTGTTCTTGTCTACGAATGGCTTTTATGGCCCATGGATCATTTCATGAATTGTAATTGCCCTTTGTACAAGATTTCAGAAACTTAAAATTTCTGAGTATCCATCAGGCGAGACCTTCTACTTGTCGTAGAACACTTTATGACTTGTAGACAAGTCTTGTAGATCATTGCTAGGAATAAGTTGACACATTGGAATTCTATACGACTTAGTATACGACTTGTAAACCAATTTATGAGTCATACCTGGTCTCGTAGACTTTTCCCATGAGAAAACTTATTTGGACCACTATTTTACAAGAGCTCTTAATGATTCAAAGTACCAACCATGGCTCATAAAGAAGCTTTCGTAGACCCTTCTGCAACTTAGTTTGAATTATTTTTGCATTTCAATTTTTGATTTGTGGGAAAAACAAAGATGCATAAATATTCATGTTTCAGGCACTATGGGACCAAAACCCAAACAAGATGAGATCAGGGCCCTACAGAGGAGGCTCAAAGATAAGTCCTCAGATGATGAGCAGGCCACCACACTGAGTGGCTAATTGGAGGACCTTGGGGTCGACCTGGACCCAAAGGCTGATAGACCATAGACTAGAGTTGCTGCCATAACTGGCATACTCAGGATCTTGTCATCTGCACTTCCTAGTCAAATGAGAAAGGCAACAATAGGATTTATTCACCTAGATGAACTCTATCCAGAGAGGAGTCCAACTCTGAGGAATATTCTGAGGATAGATCATAAATAGAGTCCTCTACATTGCCTCATTCTTCACCACCTAATGCCCTAACTAATCGATGGTGCATCGAAGGCATGTGGGATATCTATGTGGATGGAAAGTAGCAGAAAGAGTAGGCAAGATAGCCTACTCCATTTATGAGGATCCCAAATTCTACTCAGACAGACTTGACTGTGTCCCTAGTCTCCAGGACACCATGATTCAGTAGGGGCTTTAGAGGCTCATTCCCTCACTTAGATGATACTCCCCGACTATGCTGAGGGCGTTCTATGCTTCATACATAGACATAGTACATAAGACTTTTCCTAAGGGAAAAAAGTCCCTCTGTCAGCCCATACGAATTGAGATGAGAGTGAGGGGCCGATAAGTGGACATATCAAAGACTACCATCCACCAAATGCTTTTGGGGCTTGAGTTCTCTACACCAAATCTACTGTAAAGTTTGACTATATAATGGGGACATATGAGGGACCCATTAGTGATGAGAGACCCAGAGTGACAAGCCAGCTCGATGAGATGGGTGACTGGTTATATTGCTAAGAAGGGTCTAGAACCTGCTAGGTCGCCACACACTCAAAGCCTCTTGTAAATGCTTCACTTAGTTTCCCCGCCAAGTTTTGGTAGGTTGTTGTTTGACCATGCATCCTGCCTGCTCTTGCTGATAATACATTGAGACTAGAATGTGTAGTACTAGTTGTCAGTATCATGACTGGTTATGACATTGATTGGGTCTGCCTCATCGCCAAACATATCCAGGAGACCTCCTTAAAGAGGTCCACCTTCATCCCGTTCCCTTGCTTGATATATTAGCTCTTTTTAGAGCCAAGGGTGGAGAGTTTGCACCAACTATACTAGTTGATTGAGGACCAACGTACCTTGGATCCTAGCCTGATCAAGGCTAAAGAGAACTCGATGGCACTCCGGGGAGCAGAACACCAGCCTGCTTTTATGCCAAAGATATTCTCCCTAGTGCCACCGCCTGAGGGTTCATAGACTACCACTGTCATTGTTGTTGCTACTGAGGAGAGGCCCCCGCAGCCTAAGGTGGATGAGGAAAGGGGGCCCACTACTTTTATTCCAGTACCATAGTCCACGACATCACAGGCTACTCCCGCAGGCATGGTTTACATGTCTGCTACATCTATACAGGCCATGGCGCAGAGGTTATCTTACACTGAGTCGCAGTTAACTAAGCTTATTCATCAGACAAGGCCACGGGTCTACCAGGCCATTTTAGACTAGGAGGGTCATATGCAGGCATTCGTAGTCACTGATATTCAGGATCATCTCTCCCCCATGGATACCCATATTGATGCCTTCGAGGTGAGAGCATAACAGAGCATGCGCATGGCCCGACCATAAGACTTGATGGCCCTTCAAATGGAGATCCAGTGACTTTGGGCTGATATGACAGTAGCACTAGCAACATCAATTACACTACCAGAGACTACACCTTGATGCCATTGGTAGATCTTTTTGTTCCTGACGAGCCCATTTAGTCTTCTTATGGGAAGAGACCCTTCACAAAGGATGATGATCCAGATGTTATATGCTTATGTACGGGCCTTATAGAGCAGGGGGAGCTTGAGCTTGTCTTAGTTGTAAGATAAAAAGAAAAATAAAGTGTAAAAGGCTGAAAAATAAAAAGAAAGCACCCATAAAAGCTTGAAATAGGAGAAAGGGATAATATGGTAGAAACAGAGAGTTGGTAGGCAAAACGTGTAGAAAAACACTGTGTAAAATAGGGCCTTTAGTCTCTATATTCCCAAAATACCATACCAAAACCCCCTGAGGATACGTTACAAGCCTAGAAAGTCCTAAAGTAATCCTAGTCCAAGCAGTTGAAGGACTTCATGAGGAGTGCAGGGGCAAGCCTATAGTATTAGGCATGATGCATGAATATCTTTTGTGAGAGTGAATGATTTTGAATAGTCCTAAGGTTTTACATGAAAATATCATTTAGTGTCACGTATGAGACTTCTTTCTGTGAGGGCACTTGCATTGCATTCTTAGCACTAGACATATTCAGTGATTGTGGATTGTCGATAGTACCTCACTTGCCATAGTTCTATTGTGACATGCACTAGTCTATGTTGGTTTGCTAAATGGCTATCTGATCTTGTTTCGAAAATATGGTGTGGGTATCTAAGTTTGAGATTGATGTGATGTATACCACTAGGTTGAGGTCTATGTGCTATTCTATTATCTATGTAGATTGAGTTCGTCATTTGAAGACAAACAACAATTTTAAGTTGAGGATGTTAATGTGTTATCAAAATATAACACTTTTGATGCTTAAAACTTTGAATTTTGTGTGTTCTCAATGCGATGTTAGTTGGTTTTATGTGTTTTTGTTTTATATTTGCAAGACTATATGTTTGACCTCAATTTTCGAAAGAAATACAAAAGTTGCTGATTTTTGATGTAGTATGAGACCCTTTATGAGTTGTAGATCATTCTACGAATCGTGAAGTAGTTTCATGGAGAATTCCAGTGAGGGGATGATTTTCTGAAGTTGGTTGTACGAACATGTAGATGGGTCGTGGAATTATTTATGAGTCGTATACCATGGTTCGTGCTCTGAGGATTAGGATTGGGACCTTCTGAAAATTTATCAGACGAAACCCCCTTTATAGGTCATAAACCATATTACGAGTCGTAGAGGAGTGTCATAGACTTAAAGTCCAAATTTTTAGAAGCTTTGTATGAGACCTCGATTACGGGCCGTGAAGTGCAATACAGCCCGTAAACTCCTTTCATCTGGCGTGCCGACCAGTTATTGTGTTATGTGTAGGACTTGCATTTTACTTATAACAAATAGGTTTTTTAGGTTATTTTTCATAAGTTTTCACGTAGTATTTAGAGAACTCACTAGTTAGAGAGAGAAAATAGTGAGATTACATTGGAGAATCTTTAAGAACACTTGTATTCAAATTTTATCTTTAATCTTGTGATTCTCTTTGAAGTTAGATTTTCTTGTTCTTAATAAAATTGTGTAAGTATTTAATTATGTTCTTGCAACTCATAATTTTTGCATCTACAATAAGCATGAGTATCTAAATTGACACCTAGGGTTGTGGAAACCATGAAGAATTAACAAGGTAAAATCAAATAATTCATAATTCTTGGAAAGTGTGCATGCATGTATTAATTAACTCTCTTCATGTTGAATGTTTTTTAATAGTGGCCAACATTAGAACCAGCCTAGTGTTACTGACTGGACCAAGGTAATAATGAATAGAAAAAGAGATTAATAAACATGATTCAATTGATATGTTCTCGTCTAATTAACCAAACTGGGCCAAGGGAAGGTTGTACTGGGACTAATATGTAAGGGTTAGTAATGCAAAATATGGAGATGGGCCAAGTCACATAGTGAAATTCACCTCTCACCTTTGACCAAAGGGCTTGGTAAACTTAACTTACTATCCTAAATATTATACACTAGAAAATAATTAGGTTATTCGGTGATACTAAGTTAGGGAATCATAAGGAACACAATATGCTAGTTTCTCTCCATATTGATTTCTCTCTTGTTCTAGTAAGTATAGTTTTATTTTCCATTGACTATTACAAAACCTCCCTCCTTTCGAGAAGGAAGTTGGTTAACAACTCAAATTGCTATCATTGAATTATCTTGTGTCTACGTATTCCCTATAGGTTCGACCCTAACCTTTGTTTGGTTCTATTTCTTGACAGCGATTGCTTTATCCTCAAAAAGGAGGTGTAACTCAGGCGATAATCACTATGCTTCAATTAATTATATAACTTGCAATGTTAGATTTCAATTACCTAACAAACCCATCCTTAAGTGGGAAGTTCATGATTCAGTGGTCAAATTTAGGTTCATCTACCATCTTGTTTAGGTTACGGAGGTCGAGTCAAAGGTCCCTTCTATTGAGTCAGTTCTAGTGATCAATGAGTTTCTTGATGTCTTTCTTGATGAACTTCTCGGTTTCCCTCCCGAAAGGGAGAGAGATTTCAGTATAGATCTCCTTCTCGATATATAACCTATTTCTATTCCAATTTACCACATGGCCTCGGTGGAGTTGAAGGACCAACTGAAAGATTTTTTGGAGAGGGGTTTCATCAGGTCTAGCAAGTGACCTTGGGGTGTGCAGTGTTGTTTGTAAGAAAGAAAGAAGGATCACTTTAACTGTACATTGACTTCCGGCAACTCAATAAGATCACCGTGAAGAACAAGTATCCCTTGCCAAGGATAGATGACCTATTTGATCAACTTCAAGGGCTAGACAATTCTTAAAGATTCACCTTCAGTCTGGGTACCATCAACTAAGGGTAGGGGAGTGTGACATTCCCAAAATGACCTTTCGAATAAGATATAGGCATTTTGAGTTCGTGGTGATGTCTTTCGGCGTAACTAATGCTCTATCCACATTTATGGATCTTATGAATAGGGTATTTAAATCCTACCATAACATATTTCTGGTGGTATTTATTAATGATATTTTGATCTTTTCTCTAAGTAAAGAAGAGCATGCCAAGCATTTAAGGGTAGTGTTGTAAACATTGAGGCAAGAAAGGTTATTTGCCAAGTTCAACAAGTGTGAGTTTTGGTTGAGGGAAATTGCCTTCCTAGGGCATGTAGTATCAATTTAAGAGATCAAAGTAGACCCAAAAAAGACGAGGGTGATAAAAAATTAGCCTAGACCCTTGACTCCGACGGATATTAGGAGTTTCTTGGGTTTGACGGGGTATTGCCAGTGATTCATAAATTTTCATCCTCAATTGTTTCTCCCTTGACAAAGTCAACACAAAGAAGGATAAAACTTATTGACCAATGAATATTAAAGAAGTTTCCAAACATTGAAAAAGAAGCTTACATCTACTCCTATTTTGGCTCTATCGAAAGGGTTAGAAAGGTTTGTGGTGTATTGAAATGCTTCGAGAGTTGTCTTGGAGTGTATCTTGATGCAAAATGCCAAACTCATTACCTATGACTCTAGGCAAATAATGGTGCATGAGCTCAATTACCCTACCCATGATCTTGAATTAGAGCCCGTGATATTTGCCTTGAAGATATGATGTCATTATTTGTAAATGGTTCATATAGATGGGTACACCCAAAGAGTTTCCAATACGTGTTCACCCAAAGATATCTTAATTTGAGTCAAATAAGGTGGTTGGAATTCCTTAAGTATTATGACATGAGTATGCATTACCATCTGAGCTAAGCTATTGTTGTGGCTGATTGATGATGTTCACGCTCTAATAAGAAAGTGCTCGTTGTAAGCAATTACCCTAACCGAAGGTTAGGGTCGAATCCACAGGGAATACTGGGTTTGACTGCAAGACTTCACCACTAATCATTTCAAGTATCTATAACTAAACTCTCTAAAAAAGGGGGATTTTCTTATTCAAGAACAAAAGTGAATAGATACTATACTACGATGTGAGAAAACACTCAATTTTAGACAACTTGGGAATTATGTTCCCCATGGTTTCTTGACTCAATTAACCTAGATAATATAACTACAATTAGAGATTCGCATGTAGGATGGTAACTTAGGTTCTTCCCGCCTTCTTGTGAAGGTAAAAGTCAAACTTCACCATGACACTTGGTCGGCAACCTTGGCGTGCCAACTAACCGTTACCTATTGTCCCATTCAACTTCCCCTTGGTCAGTTTTGGTTGATTAGACAAGAATACATCAATCAAATTCTGCCATCTACATCCCTTTTCCTATTCATCACTACCTTGGTCGGGATCGTGATAATAGGCATATTTTGGTGTTAGCCACCACCAAACAAAAATTATAATGAAGGGAAATAGATAATACATGCAAAATCCCAATCATAGAAATGCACAAACCTAGGTCATCTCAAGTCAACTACCCATGGTTCCCACAACCCCAAGTTGTGGGTGCTTAGCTAGTCATGGCTAAGGCAAAACCAATAAAAATGCAAATATAAGACATAGTTGAGAATGTTATCCAAAGCAATGAAGAGTGAAGACACCACAAGTTGCAAACCACAAGCTTGATAGATTGACAATGAGTACAAAGCAAGATTTGCAATCCCCAAAAGTGGGTTTTCCAAGAGAAAAATAAAGAACATTGCTAAAAGCCTAAAATATTCTTAAGAGAATATTCAAAGGCACATTCAATTTCTAAAAGTTAGAATCTCCTATAAAACCTAACTTAAAGTATTTATAGTACTTACAAGTTTAACCCTAAATATTACACAGAAAAGACAACTGGTAGCTGGTTTGCCTCATAAGTATGACTCGTAGGATGACCTACGAGCCATAATCGAGGTCTCGTATCAGGTTCTTGGCATCTTAGACTCAATTGGTATGACCCACTAGTATGAGTCGTCACTTGGGATATGACTCGTATGTTCCTCTCGTAGTCTAGGCCTTCAATTTTTATCTAAAGTTTGGCTCTCTGTTTCTTGCTGTGAGTACACATATACAAGTCGTAGTGAGACTTATGACTTGTAGGATAGCCTTGTAGGGTTGACCTTTACTTAGCAGATTTCTAATTTTTTTTCTCTATTTCTTGCTACGATAACACCTTATGACTCGTAGCTTGGGCTATGACTCGTAGGTGAACTCGTAGGTCCTATGCTTCAGCAAAATCTGTAATTTTCCTCCAAAATCATGCCAACCTAACTTATCTACAAGAACAACATAAAAACACATAAAACCCATAAAAAGTTGCATTAGAAACTCACAAAATCCCTTGTTTTAGGCATCAAATGTGTTGTATTTCAATAGCACATCAACACTCACAACTTAGAATTGTTGCTTGTCCTCAAGGGATGACTCAATCTACGCAAACAATGAGAAATACATAGGAGTTATACCAATGGCATATATAGCATTCACTCTAATCCAGGTACCCATCTATCATTTTCAAAACCAGATTGCAAAGCTACTAAGTAGAACAAAAGCATGATGTTGAATTTGGCAACCCAACTACGATAAGCTAAGGAGCATCAACTATCCACAATCACTGGTATAGCCATATGCTAATCAAGTAATGCAAATTCCCTCACAAAAAAAGAAGTCCCTCTTACTCACTCAAAAAGCATTTAGAATTCAGAGACTGAGGAAGTATTAGCCTTGCCTCTATACTCATCTTCCAGCTTGGTGACAGTAGATTTGGATCATTTTAAGACTTAAAAGGCTTGTAACATAGGTTCAGGGGCTTTGGTATGGCAATTTAGGCAAGTAGTAACTAAAAGCTATCCTTGATCCATGTTTACCAACACTTTTGCCTTCCTAACACAACCATTTTCACTAAATCCACCCTTATTCTCCTATTTCAAGCTTTCCCCAGGTGCTTTCTTTTTATTTTTCAGTTGTGCCTTAATCTTGAACTCTTTTTGTGCTAATCTTTTTCAACTTAAGACACTTCTCTTTTCTTTTTCTTCATCCAGCTCATGATTATTCATTTCTTTCCTTATTTTCGAGCTAGCCACCTTATTTTTGTTATTTTACAATAATAAAGGCCACCCTCAACTTAGGCTTTTAGCCAGAAGTGAAGTACATAATATCTATGCCTCAAACCAAGGCCACCTAATTTAGCCACCCTCAACTTAGGCTTTTAGCCTTAACCAAGGTTCACATATTTAAGGATAGACTGGGGCCAATATCAAGGTATTTCATCAAAAAAGGTTACATTAGCATGATGTCAAGAAAGAATGAGTACATGAGAAGCTTAAAAATTTGGAACAAGGGACTCACTAGCTCATTTGGTAGGTCATATAGGCAAAAAAATGGGCTCACTAAAAGAACAAAGGCCTAAGATCCCTTCCAAATCAAACAAATCATAGAACCAATCTTAAAGTAACAAGGAAAGTTCTAAGTTTATACAAGATGTATGAATGCGGAAAAATAAGCTCACAACACACATGACATATTACACACACAATCAAGTATAAACTCATAGGTCCTGCTTCCATCCTCAGCTTACCTTCATATTATTAGAACAAACATTGCCAGATACTCAAAATGCATGAACGCATCAATAACCACAATCTCAAAACTTTTGAGGGTATCTAATGTTTTTATCAAAAATTTAAAAAGCATTTAAAGACTGTGTATAAACCAATAGATAACACTACTATATATCTACAAACTATCTACACTACCTAAAACATGTTGGTTCAACAGAGAATTAAACATCCATAAAGAAAAAGAAGCACACAAGAAAACCTTGGAATCAAAAATAGGGGAAGTTATTGACTCGAGGCTACTCAGACTTCATCTTAATCCATAACTTCCCACACCCCACCAAAATAGAATATTTTTCCTCAAAGTAAAAAATATACGTACTAAGATGAAAATGATGAAAATATAAACATAGATATATACACATTAAAAACCAATATTTTAAAAACTAATATCCAAAACAAAAATAAAAATAACATCTAACATAATAAAAAGATTGTCCAACAAAAGAACAAAGTATCCATAAAGAAAAAGATAAGAACTAGGGTCAAAAGGATCAAACATCTGGTGCTCAAGCACTGGTATCTGTCTGGTCAGCAGGGTCCTGGATCACCATCTCCTCAGTAACATGGGCCGCAGTTGTATATAAGCTACCTTCTCCATGTGGGGTCTACTACTCTCGATCTCTCTGAATAGCCTCCATCAGTAGCAGTTCCTACACCACCGCCTCTGGTATCGGCTTCTCCTCAAGTCTTACCCTCTTTTAGCTTAGCTCTAGGTCATCATGTTCAAGAGGCCTCTTCTTAAGGATGTGTGTACGGTCAGCTAATCGGTCAAATGCCTCATCGCCCATTGGTACCACCTCAAGGACTATAATAAGGACTGCTAACATCTGTAATAAGTCGGCCTTAAACTTGGACATCTTCTCCATCACTGTGCTTGTGTCAGCTGGCCTAGCACCCTCAAGCCGCCGCTAGACTCTCACCTCGAAAGCATCTACATGGCTATCCACTACTCTAACTCTTTCATCAACCAACTCATGGGCGAATGCCTTTACCCTCTCCTTTGAGTCCGTATGGTCTAACTGACCTAAGGTCTGACCTGTGTTGCTAAAGGTTGTAGATTGGACTAAGTTGTAGACACCCTGTTCAATAGTGCTTGAAAAGTAACAGCAGAGATAATAGAACTAACCTGTAATGTGGATATTGCTGGTGCTGGAGTATTAGAGGATGGTGTAGAATCGATCTCAATAGCTAGCGTAGGCTCCACAGTGGCTAGAGTAGTGCTAGTAGAGGTTGGAACAAACCCTAAGTCTGAGGCTCAACCGTGAGTGGATCTAGGTAGGGCTACCGAGTTCTCATCAGCCTTTATCAGGATGGCATAAATAGTATGTGTGTCCTCAATATGCTGATCCCTATGGGAGTCTATAGGAACACTTATTGCACTGTATAATCGGTGGACCAAAACAGGGAATGGCAGTGAGGTACTTATCTAAATGGTCAACTCGTGAATATGCTTGGAGATATTCCGAGCCCAATTTATCTTATAATCAACTAGAATATTGGTTAATAACATAGCTCACTCTAAGTTGATCACATTATTCATGAAAGTCGGTCGGATATGCCAATAGATAATGGACCACCAAAACATGGCCCAAAAAGAGAGGTGGGCTTTCATTATCGGATCTATGTGGTTTGTAACCCATGTCAACTTAAACCCCACCTCACAGATTTGGCTAGCTATCAAGTGTAGTAGCTCGGTCTTGGCCCCAGTATCTTTTTCACTCACTGCTCTTCTCATTTTGTTATTGCGACTGTCATACTCTACGGTGGACTGAGACACTCTGTAGGTGGCCCCAAATTGAATCTGTTGAATAGTCTCCTCCGAAATAAGAACTCTTTGACCCCAAACTGGCACCACTCGTAACCTCAATTGCTCAATCGGCTTCTTTTTCTTTTGCAACCCTCGACGGAGTATAGCAAGATAAGCCACATAAAACTTATAGACCATGTAACGGGCATACTTACCTAGCTGTTGTGTAGTCCATCGTAGTTTGTGTCTTTCTATCTTCGCATCTAAACCTGGCACCTTATCTAATCTCGAGTCATTCTTCCTAGACTCCTCATGAAATTGTCACACCGGTTTGCCCTGCCCCTTGGGCTCTAACCCCTAGTCACATATCTCTTTCATCCTTGGGACACACCAATTATGGTCGGTTGGGGGCTGTGATTGGACTTCTTCCTGCTAGTTCTGGAAGGTGCCCTCAAACTCTGACTCTGACCCTGAGTGTGTGGGGGTCATCTATGGTAAGTTGTTCCCAGATTCGTCTCTATCACCCTCTTGTTCAACCTCTTCAGACTGGAAGGAACTGCTGACTTCCATGGCTGTTTGAGCTGTGAATGCCTAGGTCTGAGGTACATTAGCCCTAGTGTCTATTCTGACCCTGTGAACTTCTAGAGACCCCTCAGATCTCTCAGCCTAAGAAGATTCATCTACCAATCTTTGTTGGAATGTTTGGATTGCTCGTTTGTCTTTTGGAGGCATGATATCTGCAAACCAACCACACAACACATGTGATAACAACACATTTGATCAAACAAATTGCATAACAAAGAACAAGAAACACAAATACTTAAGAATAGAAAATCACTGATGCAATTACAGGTCTACAGGTATGAGGTGTAGGTATGACTCATAGGGTGTCCAACAAGTCGTACACTACCCTCTAGTACCAAGTTTCCTAAAAAGATGCAAGTTGAAATCAGGTATGAGGTGCAGTTATGACTAGTAGGGTGGCTTATGAGTCGTAGTATGGCCTTCTACCTCTTTTGAGAGACATTTTTGAAATCCTAGTAGGACTTACAAGACCCCTTCTACGAGTCGTAATAGGTGCTATGAGTCGTAGGTGAGTCTCATATGAGAAATGTGAAGTAACTATAGGTGATTGATACCTGTTAGAGGGTCCACTAGACTCATAAAAGAACCTACAAGCTGTAGGGGGCCTCGTAGTCAAAACCAGGAGGTACCTACAGTGCCTAGAACACTTCTACAAGCCACAATAACCTTAAACAACAACTAAACATTGACAAGCATCAGCACATCATAATCGACATAAAGTTATACCCACTATAACATAATAAAATTATTGCAACCATTATCCCCAAAAATCAAAGTCAATCACACAACACATCAAGCAAAACCAAAAGAAATTGTATTTCCAAAATCACACTAGCGATCAACACAACATTCTGTAGAGATGCAATTAGAATTCATACAATCCGAATTAAGGCTAACAAGATGTGGCATATTAAAACACACCCACATTTTTTAAATTCATATTCTAAGATAATTTGCCCAATGTTCAGACAATACTTAAGCATTACATTTAAAAGGCCACTATTCTCACAACTATGATCACAAATATAAGAATTCCGAACAAGACTTAACTCATAGCAATAAATTCAAAGCACTTAAACCCAAGCTTTCATGTCTAGACCAAGGTATCACCATATGGTTATGAATATTCATAATTAAACCAAATACAGCATCATCTAAAGAATGAAACTCACCATGATAGTGCTTTAAATGTAACCACAAAGCGTACCAAATGGTGGAAAAATTGTACGAATGCAAAATAGACAGAAAATCATGCCGAAAACCTAAAAAATGTTGTCCTCACCAGAGTACTTTCCAGAAAATGATGTTGGTATCTAGGATTTTGAACCAAAATAGTGAATGGGGGGAATGATATGGGAGTTTTCATCAGTTTTAGGGCTTTTGAAATGGAAATGGGGGTAAAATTTTATTTTGAACCCTTTTATATAAAATAAGGTCACCCTTTTAAAAAGTTACAGATCGGGGATACAAGACCCTAACTACGAGTCATAAAGTGTCTAAAACTCATAGGTTTTGGTATCGTAGAATTCACACCTAGCACTACGAACCCCACTTACGACTCGTAAGGGACCCTATGAATCATAAGGTTGGCTCATAGTGTGTGTGCCAACTTCTGATACTCACTATTTTCCTCTATGAGGCATGATTATGAGTCATAGTAGTTACTATGACTTGTAGGACTGCTCATAGGGGTTGCTCTAAGGGCCATTTTCTCACATCTTTAGTTCTTCAATTTTCACCTGCAGACCAAGTCTCAAAACAAAACAATCTTCAAAATATTACAACTGCATCAATGTCTTTTAACTTAAAACAAACAAACACCCTACTACTTAAAACCTCAACAACCAAACAACAATTAAAAAAGACAAACAATTATCAAAAATGCTTGGGATGCCTCCCAAGAAGTGACTTGTTTAATGTCGTGGCTCGACTTAATCATCATCTTTTATCAGCAGTCATCAAAGGTCCACACTTCACTCTTAAACTCGTTCGGGTGTTTCATTGATTGGCGGATGTCAAACACGACCTCTGTGTTATTGACCCTGAATCAAAGTTGACCTGAATCCATATCCATTAGGGCTCTCCTGATGGCCAGAAATGGCCTTCCCAAAATAATGGGCACCTCAAAATCAACTTCACAATCAAGGATCACAAAGTTCTTGGGAAAGGTGAATTTATCAACTTTAACGAGCACATCAAGAAGTACGGCAAGACATATTAGATTAATTCTTACTCCTAATCTTTACCTTCGAGTAGAGCGGAAGATGTATGGATATCACTTTTTCATATCCACCCCGGCTTCCCACATGGCACTTTCAACTTGTTGATTTCTCCAAAGAACCTTGACAGATGCTACATCTTTAATTCATAACCTTTTTACTTGTCTATTGGTTATCTCCATCGGGACCTCCTCATAGGTCAAGCTATCTTCCACAACACCATCAACCTCTGATGGTACTATAGCACTTGGGTAACCCACACACTTTCTCAACATAGACACATGGAAGACCGGATGAACCATATTCATCTCTATAGGCAACTCCATTCAAAAGCAACCTTACCAACCCTCCTCAAATTCTAAAAGGTTTGACAAACCTTGGGCTTAATTTCCCTTTCTTGCCAAACCAGACCATACCCTTCATGGGTGAGACATTCAAGTAAACCCAATCACCAACCTTAAACTCAAGATCTCTCCAACTCACATCGGAATAAGACTTTTATCTACTTTGGGCCATCTTCAACCTCTCCCTTATCAACTTCACCTTCTCCAAAGCTTCCATAACCAAATCTGGGCCTAAAAAGGCCATCTCCTTCATATCAAATCACCTAACCAGGGATCTACAATGCGTACCATATAAAGCTTCAAAGGGAGTCATGCCAATACTAAAGTGGTAGTTGGAACCAAACTCAATAAGTGGAAGATATTCATCCCAACTACCCTTAAACTCCAAAATACAAGCTCTAAACATATCCTTAAGAGTTTGGATAGTTCTTTCAGCTTGGCCATCCATTTGAGGATGAAAAGTCGTGCTAAACTTGACCTTGGTACCAAGACCCTTTTGGAAGGATCTCCAAAAATGAGAAGTGAATTGAGCACCACGATATGAAATAATAGACAAAGGTATCCCATGCAATCTAACCAACTCATGAATATACAACTTCACATAATCTTCGGCACCATAGGTTGTTTTGACCGGTAGAAAGTGAGCCAACTTTGTCATTCTATCCATAATAACCCAAATAGAATCAAAGTGTTTCCTAGTCTTAGGCAACCCAACCACAAAATCCACCCATGCTTTGATGTTTGGCTTTCACTTATTGACAATTATGATAACCAGCTAGAAGTTTGCAATATCCGTCTTTATACCACCCTACCAATAAATCTCCCTCAAGTCTCTATACATCTTTGTGGAACTAGAGTGAATAGAATAGTATGAATTATGAGCCTCTTTCAAAATCAACTTTCTCAAGTCATCAACACTAGGCATACACAACCTACCTTGGTACCTAAGGGAACCATCTCCCCCTTGGGAGAAAACCTCCAATTTACCACCCTTCATGAAAGTCATCAACTCTAGCAAGGTGGGGTCAAGGTCTTGCTTTGACTTGACTTCCTCAATCAAAGAAGATTTGGAACCATCAACAATCACTACACCACCATTTTCAACTTCATTCAACCAAATCCCCAACCTAGCTAACCGTGAACTTCTCTAGCCACCTTCTTGTTACCAACATCAATATGAGCTAGATTACCCATGGACACTTTACTTAGAGCAATGGCCAAACATTAGCTTTGCCTGGATGATAGTGCACACTCATGTTATAATCCCTAAGGAGTTCTAACCACCTCTTTGTCTCAAGATTCGATCTTTTTTTGTGAACACATATTGGAGACTCTTGTGGTCGATAAACACATGAACATGAAACCTATACAAATAGTGAGGCCAAATTTTAAAGCAAACACCACGGCCGCCAAGATCAAGGGTGGTATAATTTTGCTCATGCACCGTAAGTTGCCTACAAGCATATGCTATAACCCTGCAATTTTGCATCAAAATGCACCCTAAACCAATTCTTGAGGCATCATAACAAACAACAAATCCTTCTAGCCCTTCTGGTAGAGCCAAAAGAGGAGCAGAAATAAGCTTGTCATTCAACGTTTGAAAATTCTATTCACATTCATCAATCCAAATAAATTTTGCCTTCTTTTAGGTTAACTTTGTCATAGGGGAAGCAATAGAAGAGAAACCATTCACAAACCTCTGATAGTAACTCGCCAAACCCAAAAAACTCCTAATATCTATTGGAGTCAAGGGCCTAGGACAATTTCTTATCACCTCCATTTTCTTATGATCCACCTTAATGCCATCACCCGACACGATAGCCCTAGGAAAGCAACCTCTTTCAACCAAAATTCACACTTTTCATATTTATCATATAACCTCTCATCCCTCAAGATTTATAATACCACCCTCAAGTGATTCACATGTTCTTCCTCACTCCGGGAGTAAATCAATATATCATCAATAAAGACCACCACAAACATATCAAGGTAGGGTTTAAAGACCCTATTTATGAGATCTATGAATATAGTCGGTGCATTATTCAAGCCAAAAACCATTATCATAAATTCAAAATGCCCATACCTAGTCCAAAAAGTCGTTTTGAAATATTGTACTCCCTCACCTTCACTTGGTGGCATCTGGCTTGAAGATCAATCTTAGAAAAATGAGTAGCCCTTTGTAATTGATCAAAAAGGTCATCAATCCTTGGTAAAGGGTACTTGTTCTTTATAGTGACTATTGAGTTGTTGGTAATCAATGCACACTCTAAGGGAACAATCATTTTTCTTTGCAAATAACACCAATGCACCCCAAGGTGACTTGCTAGGCCTTATGATTCCTTTCAACAACAAATACCTCAATTGATCCTTCAACTCTGTCAAGGCCATATGGTAAGGGGGAATGGAAATAGGTTATGTGTCATGAAGGAGGTCTATACCAAAATTTGAAGGCAGCTTTTAACTCTTCCTAAAGAATGGCATCATCATTCCTCTTCTCCAATTTTCATTGAGTAAACCAAATTTAGGCCACCCCTTGAGTTGGTAGGCCGTTAATTTTGCTTTCTCCTCCGAATTTACCCCAATGATAGATAGCACATTATACACCTCATCGATGAATGCTTGGGGATCTTTCTCTGCCTTGGACCCATGAAACTCCGAAGGGTTCATTCTTGTGAAATATCTCACCCTTAAGGCCAGAGTAGGAGCATGAAGATCTTGGGTCCCTTAGTTCTTTTGGTTGGTCATACAATGGTCAGCATTGTGATAGCATTCAGGAAGTCATCTTTGGCTACCTCTCCACCTTGAGGACCTTGAGGAGCAAGAGGGGTCAGTTGCTTCTCGGGTGTACGTGCTCCGCTTAGTCTTCCTTTTGGTAGCGGTATGATCTAGAAGATCAAAGAGCATTTGTTTGGGCAGAAACCCTTATCTTTACATCTAAAGCATGATATAGATCATGAAGAAGTGAAACATTTTCTAAAACACCTCATAGCTTCACATTCATAGTTGTGGCGCACTTCACAACCATGGATAAGACTCTAATCAAGACGGTGTTAGATTTTTGAGGACCATTAAAAACCTAGTGTTATATTAACAAGCTTGTCACGACCCAAGCCTAAGGCCTAGATGTGACACAGCGAAAGGAAAGTCCAGAGACATCCCAAACAAGCCTCTTAACATATCTTGTACACATCCTTGGTTGCAGAAAATGAAAATAAACATCAGTAAAGTCAAGCTTATAAAGGGAATAGGGGCTAAGGGATGTCTTTCATAAACATAGAAACATAAGAAGAGTCAAGCTCAAAAGCATAATCAAATTTGGTATCCAACAACACATCTATTTTAGAATGGAGCGGGGGCCAAGACACTTTCTGGGCTTAACCTCATGATAACAATTGTTCAACATAAAACAAGTCTCAACATAGCATGAGTAACATAGATATTGTCCTTAGAGTGGAGGACTCACCAAAATTCTCTTTGGAGTACCGAACTAGCCAAGTTGAAAAGGATGATCAAAAGGAGCTCTGGTCCGTATATAGTGATATAATATTGACATAAAGTATATTTTAGTACGTTTGAATGTCCTAAGTATGCGGGGTATAATGCAACAAAGACATAAGCTAATATATTCAAAACACAAAATCAGAATCAATTGATATATAATCTCAATATGACATACATGATCAATGTTTATACTAAAACATGCTTGTAAAACATTTAACTTGCATAATATATCATAAATATGTGGGAAGAGACCTCAGCCGCCATAGACCAAGCAGCTACAACTTGGAATCCAAAGCATGACACTCCCTCGGTACAGGTGACTGGGCATGACACCCCTCGGCAAAGTGTGGCCTGCTTGCCAAGGTAAACCAAACATGATAACATGAACTAGATGGATCCACTAGTATAGAAAGGGTATAATACATAATACTATGGTGGCACATAGTTTAGAGACTAAAGACTTTTTATAAGGACCTGTGGCAACCCTTGCGGGAAGATGTCACTTCTATACGCTCTAGGCTTACATAATACTAACATAAGAAAAATTTAACACGTGATATGTTAATCATAATTAAATAATGAATTCAAAATGGTTAAAGGTATAGAATTTTTTTCTAAAGGTCATTTAGTACATTTCTAGTTCATGTTTTGTGTGTAAGTACCTTGCAAGTCATTTAAACCACTGTCTTGCGAGACATTTATAAATTTTCCTGTAGCACTCTAAAAAATATTACCAATGTTAAAATACAAGGGCATAAAATTTACTAGTTTATATTTCATACAATCATCTTAACATAACTGGTATTTTTATATAGAAACAAGCTCGCCGACTCAAATTTAACTAAACAAGCCAAAACTTAAAGTTACAAACCATGGTTCCATAATTTACACTAGCCTTTCAAATTT